>LD348853.1:120189-135954 GCA_001465055.1 Ptychodera flava | reverse complement strand
GCCAAATATTTTTAGTAGCAACATTCTATCAGCACCTAGTTTGTAACCATAATCTTTTTACATATATGCAAATTAGGCATTGTTTACATTTCTAGATTGTACGAGGTCTTTAGTATGTCATTGTAGGGCTTCTCTGAAATACACAGTGGATAAATAATTCTGTTGCTGTCAGAAGTAGCATAAAAATAGTTATTAATTGGGAAAAATACAAAGAAAAGTGAAGGTTGTGGCGGCCATATTGGATTTATGCAAATTAGGAATGTTTCTATGAAGACTAGATATTTCCATCAACATTACCTAAACCGAAAACGAGGCAAATAAGCCAAAAACCTGCATAACATATCATGTTAAGCCAATTATTTTTAGCAGAAACATTCTATCAGCACCAAGTTTGTACCAATAATCTTTTTACATCTATGCAAATTAGGCACTGTTTACAATTCTAGATTGTACTAGGCTTTTGATATGTTATTCTAGGACTTGTCTAAAATACAATGTGAATAAATTATTCTATTGCTGTAAGTAGTAGCTTAAAAATAGTTATAGATTCGAGAAAAACTAAGAAAAGTGAAGTGTTGTGGCGGCCATATTGGATTTATGCAAATGAGGAATATTTTTATGACGACAAAATATTTTCAACAAGATTGCCTAGACCAAAAAGGAGGCAAATAAGCCAAAAAACCCTGATCAAAAGCATGTTTAGCCACATATTTTAAGTAGAAACCGTCTATCAGCGACAATTTTATACCCATGAGCCCCCTTTACATTTATGCAAATTAGGCACTGTTGCACCACTTAGATTTTATTATACTTTTAGTATGTTATTTGTGGGACCTTTCCAAAATGCATGGTGAAGAAATAATTTCTGTTGCAATTAGTCCTAGGTTTACCCCTTTTTTGGCTTAGATTGACTGGACTATTGACCTGTCTGACCCCTATTCAAGGGCGCTGTGTGTAATTCTTGACTTATGAGTGAAGACAAGAAAATCTGTGTAAGGTTTATCAAATCTGTGTAAAGTTTATCATAATGTATAAAGTTTACATCAAAGTCCATGGTAATGGGACTACAAAATGTGATTTAAAATTGGGATATGATAAAATATCGATTATCTTTAACTGGAAAACTGGAAAACATGTAAAGATAATGATAAATTTATATTGTTCGCGGCCATTTTGAATTCCTAATTAGGTCACATGACCAATATCAGCATATTTTGGGACAAGTGTGTCATTGTCATTCAAAATATACATACTTACTGTGGGAAATATTTCATAATATTAGGTGCTGGATGTTATGTTACATTATGCTTTGACAGACCTTACACTTATACAGAGCCTTTGTTTACATTAATTACACTTAGCAGGTCAAAATGATACAAAATATCAGTGTTTTTTCAAAATTTTTGTCACAATTTCATTTCAGTCCATGCTGACGTGATAGAAAACAGGTTTGGTAATGAAAAATGATGAATTAATGAGGAATTCCCATGAAAATAAAGAAATATGTTAAAAAAATACAATATTTTATATATTGGCGGCCATTTTGAATACTTAATGAGGTCACGTGACTATAATTTGCATATTTGTGGGACAAAGTATTTTATGGTGATTCCAAAAATATAATGGTATGGGGACAGTCTTTGTTAATTTAAGAAGTCAGACGTCATACTAGATGGTACTTCCAAATGTCAACTCCACCCCAGGGCCTTAGGGTGCAAAGGGTTAAAGTGGAAAATAAATGTACGAAAGGTTGCAGTATTCTAAGCAACTTCTATACGTATGATATGTGTTTCTCTAAAGTTGATTGTCGATAATTTACGGTAATAAGAAGGGAGGGGCACGTTAATATGTCAATGCTGACAGCTGATATTTATCAAAATGTACTGATAAACACTGACGTGAAGCAGTCAATTAAAATACTGAATGATAATTTATTTTAATCATCCCATAGACAAGGACAAAATGACAAAATACTGAGCCATGGTTTTGTTTTCTCAGATCTATATCTTTCCTGTTGTGTTCCTCCTTTGAATCTACGCTATCGCCCAATGGTGAAATTTGTCTAGCCAACGAGCTTGGATTAGCTGCCCTGCAATACTATTACATTTGATTCGCTATCCTACTGGTTATACCAGCCAAATATCTGCCATTATCATTAAATGATAACAGCCAGAGAAAGATAGATAGACAGACAGACAGACAGACAGACAGATAGATAGATAGATAGATAGATAGATAGATAGATAGATAGATAGATAGATAGATAGATAGATAGATAGATAGATACATAGATAGATAGATAGATAGATAGATAGACTCAGGCACCCTTTCCTCCCTTCCTCCCTTCCCCCCTCCCTATCCACATAGATGCAGATATACATAGAATCCATACATAGATACATAGATACATACATAGATACATACATACATACATACATACATACATACATACATACATACATACATACATACATACTCAACAGGTCAGATATACTTCCGCTTTAGTAACTAAACAAGTCAAATCACTAAAACATCAGATTATTCTGACTATTTTAGTTTCGTTTAGTTTAGTTTAGTTTAGTTTAGTTTAGTTTTAGTTTTGTTTACGTTAGATTACTTCAGTATAGTTAAGGTTATTACGAAAATAACGCAAAAAATGTATAAAGACACATGCATGTAGTCATTAGCGCGCGTTAGCGCGTCGGGCGATGCGTTGCACTAATGTCTGAGTGCTTACTTTGCGGTATTTTCGTAATAATTATTATCATACAGCTCCTTTTTTATCAAGAATATATGCACCCGTCGTTTCCGATGCATTATTCCATACACTTTAGAGGCATATTCTGCATAGCCCTCTTAACTGCGAGCGGGTTAAGGGTAAGCGTCATCTTTGTTTACATCGCGCGCTCATCCAACATTCGATGTCCGAGCCGAGCAGCGATGTCGTGCCATATTTGTACAGAGCGGTCTTGGTGTACTTTCGTTATTACCTCATAATATTTTTCACCTTCAAACAGTCGTAATACATTTACTTCTGTTTCTTTTATCAGAAGTTAATTTCAAAGTACAGTATGGAGTTTCAGTATGAAGCCATTCAATGACGCACTGTTTATCATCAAATATGAAAGTAAAGGGGTTATTGCATGCCCGTTACGTGCCCGTTTTTACGGAAGCTCGATTGTATCGTTTGCGAAGGCAGATGTATAATAATTTATCTTATGTTATTTTATTTTATTCTATCTGTGTATCTACCTGTTGATTGCTGGTTGTCTGCAATACATCAGAAAGAATGTCGTTATCCTCTATTTAATAAATCAACTGACTGTGTATATCAATGATTCTCTCAAATATATAATAATAAACTAGTCAAAATCTAGTAGTTACCTGCCTCAGATGATCAGTTGGTAAAAATACTGATTGACAGCTATCTAAAATTAAGTCTTTCTAATTTGAAATGGAAGTCAGGGAGCGATCAATTTTTGTACTTACATAACGAGTAAACACACATTTTTTAATACCATTCCAAAGTCAATAAAATATCTGTTAATGCTTTAAAACTGGGGAAAGTTTTTAAAATTATTACAAAATGCGTTAACTGTTATTACAAAGTGCGAATTATTACAAAATGCTGATACCCTTGTTACATTTTGCGTAGATAATTTTTTATTACAAAATGCTGATACCCTTGTTACAAAACGCGTAGACTGGTTTATTACAAAATACTGCAGACGTTATTACAAAATGCGTCAGTTATTACAAAATGCTGATACCCCTTATTACATTTTGCGTAAGTTATTACAAAACACGTCAGTATTACAAAATGCCGCAGCACAAGGGAGAAGGCGGTAACGTTCGGAGCAAGTGATTGGTATTGGGAATATCTGGTATAATATAAGAGGAACCAAGAAAATATTATAATTGCAGGGGGATTGAGACTTGAAACAACAATAATGTCAAATATGAACCGTTTTTATGGAATTTAAAGTTGCTAAAGAGAAGTAAATAATTCAATGTCTTACTTTTGATAATATTGTCAGTGTTTTTTCAGTCTGTGTACTAATAAACTTTATACCACTCTAGGGCATGTGACCTATTGTTCTTGCAGTGCATTTATTCTCATAAACTCACACGTTTTCTATTGTATTTATGCAGATTATATTATAGGCCACACTTTTTCACTTGTTAATAAAATATCACCCCACTTTTATGAATAGCAATAATTAACATATCAAAAAAAACAGTAGTGATAACTTATCAACATATGAAAGAAAGGGTGGCTGATAACAAAATCTGCATACAAGTAAACCTCCTGAAAATTCAGAATTCCAACCATTCATACGCATATACAATGAACACAAAAAGCCACATAATTTTTGAAAGGCATATAATTGACAGACACCGTCTAAAAATGGATATTCATCTTTTCGAGCAATGTACAACGAACACAAAGAGCCATGTAATTTTTGAAAGGCATGTAACTGACAAACACTGTCTAAAAATGGATATGCATTTTTTTGGACCATGTTCAATGCGAATCAGAATACAACCTGCAGATTTCTGTAAACACATAGAAATACACAGCGCAACTTGGCAGAATTGACTGAGAAAACTTTCTCCCACAACTTACATTCTCCATCTCATGTGTTCGGCGGTGCTTGTTTTTGTCGACCCCGATACCACGTCTATCAATGTTTTTCATAATTCGGTCAATTGTATGGTGGAAATCCTGAAAAATGTGCGTATTGGTGTTCGTAAAATTCAGGTCTCGCCGACGACATTCTACATTCAAATACCGCAGAATGCTACGACACAAAGCTCTCAAACTTTGCGATGGATATTCTGTCCTATCCGCTCGACTAACTCCAACCACGAAATGACAAAGCCAGAATTGAGTTCCCTCGCTTCGATATCATACGATAATGCAGGCACAAATGTAAACACTTCACTACTTCCACAGCCTGATTTACTGATACGTTCATACCTCATCCGCAGATATCGCAGACTGTAACTAACACCCCACAATTAATCGTTCTCCTCGTGTTCTGAGGCACACGTAAGCGTTGAATTTTAGCGACATTTTCCGCGCCGACTAAAACTGCAAAACGTGATTGCTCTTGTGTTTTGGTCAGGGTGAATGCTTCCTCTTCCGCTATTTCCTCGTTGGTATCTGCTTTATCATATTGTGACACAAAACGTTCAATATCGCTGTCATAGTCGGAAATATCAGAATATTGAGCAGCGTCCATGTCTGCTCTCCAGGAGCCAAACATAAACTGAGAACTTTAGCGAGGGCAGTGCACGTGGTGAGAACGTCATGAACAATTAATTGATTTCAGCCACCACCTGCGCTTGCAAGGGACGATTAGAAAAAAAGAAGGGAGCCTGTATAAATGAGTCAATCAGAAAACAGTTTCCTTCCTCACAGATGTTCTTTTTAGTACTTGGTTCTAATTCACATGTAAATGAACGGTCGTCATTCACGTGACATTCGAAATGATGGCAAAGGCAACCATCGCAATTCTGGCCAAATTTGTGTGTTTGTCGTGGTATAAGTCGGTTATCACAACTCGTAACGGTGGGTTTACGGTTGTGATAACAACACTTTTTGGTCATCAGTTTGTAAAAGTGTTGTGATAACAACCGTAAACGCACCGTTACTCGTGCGATAACCTATACGTATTTACCCAATCACATTGAATACTTTGACTTTCAGCTTTGCACTTGTTAATTAAACCATTCATGAACAGACAATATTGTCCCCGGTCTGTTGACTAGACTACACTTAAATTCAATTGCCAATAATAAAAAATGTCCTAACAGATATACGGTATTCTTCTATTCACAAACATTCGGAGCTACATAGTGGATACACAGCACAGTAAGGGAGCATTCATTTTTTACGGGGAGGGGAGTCTGTGGAATTTAAGCAACAAATGAAATGTCAAATCAAATTTCTAAAATTTGACCCCAAAATTCATCACTTGCAAAGTGTGACCCCCAAAAATTAATTATCAGATTTGATTCGCTAACCCTTTACACCCTATGGCCCTGGGCTGAAGAATCAGGCCCTTCAAAAGTGTTGGCAAAAATAAGAGTTACCCACCACAATGACATGTACAAAAAAGCGACCCTCCCCAGATGTCACAGTGTGTATCAATAACATCTTAATTGACTTATAATTTCCCATTGAGCTTTGAACTTTCAAAGATTCAAATAATCGCTTGGGTGAAATTCCAATATCATATTTATTTATCAGATCTAATCTTTCAAACATAATATTCTCATCACGTACATGCATTTATATGAATTGTCAAAGTTGTTTAATGCTAAGATATAGCTAGATTTGTATTTCCTCACAGACCACAATGTACAGAGAATCAACATTTTTGGTGAAATTCCAAAATCATATTTCTTGCACACACATGAACTTATAATCACTCGAGTCTAATCAAGTACACTAATATCAATAATCAAGCATCTATAAATATATGTGGAGAAGAGTAGCTAGTTTTGTACTAGAAAAAATTGTTCATTGTTCCGTTATAGACCACCATGTACATTAAATCAACATTTCGGTGAAATTGCAAAATCCAATGTCTTGCAAAAACATCCACTTGTAACCACCTGTCTAATCAACTACATTGATATCAATAATCAATAGTCTATAAATACTCATAGTTAGCTAGTTTTGTGTTAAAATATTCATAGTTTCCTTATAGACTAGAATGTACAATAGTGAATCAACATTTCGGTGAAATTCCAAAAGCAAATTTCCTGCTCACACATGCACCTGTAACCACCCTAGTCTGATCAAATACATTAAAGTCAATAATCAAGAGTCTATAAATACACAGATTAATCTAGTTTTGTATTTAAAAGAAACTATTCATAGTTTTCTCATAGACTACAACGTATGGTGAATCAACATTTCGGTGAAATTCCAAAGTCAAATTTTTTTCATAACTCCATACAAACCTTCGTGAAATTTGACCCCTCTCCAACCATTTATTGTAAAATTTGACCCCCTAAAAACGTTTTCCGCCGACTATCCCCCCTTCATGTAACCAGATATGAACTTAATATGCTCACGTGTTTTACAACAGGTTCATTAATAGTAGTACTCTTCACAGAACAATAAGATATATGTTATCACTATATGTAGCAGCTTTTTTTTTAACTTCGCACAGTACTCTCAGAGTTTAATCACTAATTACGAAACTTTATTTAATATGCAAATGAGCTTTTAATGAACTTGACACTGTTCAATGCTTCATGGGACAATCACATATCCATCAGATCAACATTTGTAGCACGTTTTATTTAATTTAGTGTTGTAATTTTAGAGTAATGTAACTAATTACAAAGTTCATTAAATATGCAAATAAACCCTGAATTAACTTGACACTGTACAATGATTCATAGCACAATTAAATATTTATCAAATCAATTTCTGTAGCACGTTTCACAAAATTTGGTGCCGTAATTTCAGAATTATACACCTAATTACAAAGTTTATTAAATATGCAAATGAACCCTTAATTAACTTTACACTACTAACTGCTTTACAACACAGTTAGATGTCTGTCGGATCAGTATATGCAGCAGTTTTCATGACGTTTGATGCAGTTATTCTGGAGTTATATGACTGAGTATAAAACTCCACTAAATATGCAAATGAGCTGATTATTAACTTGACACTGCTCAATGCTTCTCAGTTCAACTGGATATTCATCAGATCAACATCTGCAGCAAGTTTCATCAAATTTAATGCTGTAATTTTGGAGTAATATCACTAAATACAAAGTTCATTAAATATGCAAATGAACCCTAATTAATTTCACATTACTAAATGCTTTACACTACAGTTAGATATCAGTAAGATCAGTATCTGTAGCAGAATTCATCACTTTTGGTGAAGTTGTATCGGAGTTATATGACTAATTACAAAACTTCATAAAATATGCAAATGAGCTATTTGTTAACTTGACACTGCCAAATGCTTCTAAGTATAATTAGATATATCAGATCAATATTTGTTGCAAGCATCATAAAGTTTGGTGCAGGAATTTCAGTGTTATCTCACTAATAACAAAAGTTCATTAAATATGCAAATGAGAAGGTAATTGACATGACACTCACAGTATCATCATAATGTTCTGAGACTGTCATCTGTGAAAAGTTTCATGAAATTTGGTGCAGTATTTCTTGATATATGTCTACCCTGTCATTACCGTCTCCATAGGGAAACCATTGTACGGAAAAAACAATATTGCATAACTTCATTAATATGCAGGCAACACTGACCAAAATCTAATCAGATCTTGCAAGTAGCATATGGTACCTGTGTACCAAATCTAACTTGTATCCGTTCAGGCGTTTTTGAGTTATAGTGTAAACACAGACACACACACACACACACACACGGACAGACAGACGGACATCGCTATGACATTAGCCCACGTGTTTACACACATGAGCTAAAAACGAATACTCCCTAAGGCATCCCTTTATGTTTGGTGTGTTTTAGCTATTCATAGAAGTCATATTTTAACATATTATTAGGAGACTTCGGTATGTTGTAGTCAAAGTAACCCGAATTCAAATTGATTTGTTATGTTGTGTCGCTGTCAGGTTGTATCCCTATTCGTCATAGCAACAGAGAATGTCCTATCAGTTGTATTTCAATCTAGTAATCTTTAATGTTTCTCATGACTATTTTGTTATTATTACTATTCGCACTAAAATTTTATATATCGAAGTGAAATTCACACCTTAAAATCTATAATTAAAGAAAAATAAACAATCAAGGTGTTAAAGAAGTCTAGATTATTGGAAATTTGCAGAGTTAAAATATTTACAAATTACAAACTAGTCTTAGATTCATGGAACTTGCCGGGTTTGTCGATGGTGCCAACAGCGGCGAGGGGCGATGCTTTACGTTTGACACCCGCCCTTGTTGACACCACCGTCATCTGTAGAAGACTGTCGCATCCCCATGATATTGACAGACATGACAGAGATCATAATAGTACAGTCGATATAATGAATTAATTATTCAGAATGTGCATCAATAAGATAAAAAACATGATTAATTATTCAGAATGTGCATCAATGATATAAAAAACATGAAAATATTCTGGAAGGAGTTTAACATAACATGTAAAATTAAATGATATTCATGTTTAGAACGGTATCATCCATATTTTTACCGGCAGGAGTTGGCTACCAGGGCGTATTGAGATAGTTTTGATCTTGGTTCTAAGGGAAATAAAGATAAAAGTTCGAGTTGTCAATCTGTACATTTGTGTTTTAAGCGTGCTCGTCAAAAAGGCTATCGCCGTCCAAGGTTCAAGTATTAAATGAACGCTTTGTTGATTTTATCTTCCCAGGTTAAATAGATTCATATAAATAGAAACTTGGCAGATTTATGTGTATATGCTTCGGTAGCATGTCGGCATTGAGCAGCGTCTGATGTGTAGGCTGTATCGTACTCGGGAGACAGGACAAAATGACCTAGTCGGAAACGATTGCTTAGTGTAGAGAATGGTAAACATGCCCTGACAGGATAAGCATCGTTATCAAAAATTCATTGTGTTTACATGTAAGCCGTGAAAGGGATTTTGGAATCATGTCAACACAATATGACAGCACGGTAACGTTGTACCAATGTACAATTGCTTATTCTTAAGCCGTTTTCTCACTTTATAGTTTTTCGCAATATATTAATTCGGCAATGTCGTCTTCTGTAGCATGCTGGTATACTGGGTAGAGATGGCCTTGGTGTCAAAGGTTACAAAGATAACCTACAATACAGTAGGAACTACATTTAAGCTGAAGAGTATAGGATCACGCACATGGAGACGTCTGACTCCCCCTTCCCCTAAATGAAAGTTTGGAAGTGCGAAAATCAAACCAAGCCTTATTCTTATCTGCATCCAACAATCGGTAATTGCGTCGCTATGAAATTACGCATTAGCTATCGACCGCCCCAAGCACACCCCCTCAAAAATCAATCTCTGCTCAGCGCCAACTCAACAATTACGCAACCAATAGAATGAAATAAAGCTGTCTATCCGAAATTATTATTACGTTATTTTACTCGTGCACTGATTCACATGTATGTCTAAGGAATGCTGGCGTAGCGCCGGTGCCGTAATGGCCTGGTACACGCCAAACAATTCAGCGGGATATTTTGCGATACAGAAAAATGCGTAGCGAGATGTTGCGATAAGAAAACTTGTAGTGCAATTTCAGCGCTCGGTAATCGAAATACTGCAAAATCTGCTCGCCCTGACGATACAGAAGTTGCGATTACCGTGTGCGTGTTTTAATTATGCACGGCCAAATGAATGACAATTGTAACATAATTTCTGACAAGTTTTG
Organism: Ptychodera flava; assembly: GCA_001465055.1. Classification (NCBI taxonomy): domain Eukaryota; kingdom Metazoa; phylum Hemichordata; class Enteropneusta; family Ptychoderidae; genus Ptychodera; species Ptychodera flava. The sequence goes on along the minus strand of LD348853.1, from coordinate 125,571 downwards.
TGGGCGTAGAACTGTCGCCTTTTATGTGCATGTGTACTGCGAAGATTCGATCGAAAACGCTGTTCTGCAAAATAGCAAGGTTTGAAGAGGATATTGGCAGCGTGGGCAGTCAACTGCTGACGTCACGGGTACAAAGGTAAATACACTTTGAAGCTTAAGTGACCGTCTCTATGATATCAATGACATCGCCGACGAATTTTGTATAGGATGACAGCCTGAGGTCTACAAAGGAGACTTACCGAAGTATCAATGCAACAAATATACAAACAAACAGTAAATAAATAAATTAATGAATATAGAAAGACTGAATGAGAGTAAGAAAGAAATGTAGATTAGCTAAATAGTTGGAAACAATTTGTCATCGATAAACACCTACGTATTCATGTGCCATGTAATTGCGCTGAAAAACAAAAATGTCCATCTGTCGTGCTGGAGAAAAAATCTACATATTTCAACCAATAAGTTGTTCATTAGTACGGTTGGTAAATATTAGAACAGACCAGAATAATGTATAAAAAGTTTAATAAAGGTAGAGGGAAGGTGTATACATGGAATGTTACACTCTGACACGCCGCGTTGACGAACGGTCAAACCGAATACAGGGTATTAAAATGTTGTAGGAAGATATCTAACAACAGTAGCTGAAATGTAACCTTTATTTTCTTTTTTTATTCCCATCCACTTTCCTCGCTCTATCCGTTTATTATCAATAGTTTCACACTCGTCGCTTTCGTGAATGTCTTCATGTACCCTTGTTTACACACTTACAGTTTCTTTCATGCAGACATTCATTAACAGTGATGACCATGTCGCTTGTTTACATCGCCTTCAGTATCACCTCCTATTTCTCATCTTTACACAACACTTATACTGTCTTTTACTACCACTAAAGTTATACTGATAGAACTCTATGATAATACCTTTGAAGCATTGATCAAGATGCCTGGTCTGTATCACATTCGGTAGATCTTGGAGCTACTTGCTGTCCAACTAAGATCTGTTTCTGTAGAGAATCAATTACGGGGGCGGGGAAGGAGAGGGGTAGGGATCAGATCGCGAGGGGCTTGATTGGATTTTTGTTCTATCAGGGTAAAGGCGCAAGATCGAACAGAAGCTAGTGATAAAAACTGCAGTAACCCGAGGGCTCTACAATAACAGTAAAATATTTGTACTGATAGAGGTACTCGTGACGTCATCAGAATCTGAGTTTTGGGCAGACGGGCAGTAGGACGACTCGACATCTTACAGGTAGGTGGGAACAAAGAAACGATATTCAGGTTATATCTGACATGATGCTGTGCTTTTGGTTTTTCGATAGCTAATGATCGCAGAAGCTTACAGCTTAGGATCGCAGGAGCTTAATACCGTGGTAACAGTACAAATTGTAGTGTATGTTGATCGCAGACAATATCTAGGTTACGACAGCAAAAGATTACCTTAGTGGAAAACAAGGTTTTTTTTGTACATTATGTGTCGATTGGACGAATAATGAAAGTCACAATGATTTTCATCTAAATTGAAAAGAAATAGCCGTACAGTCTGGGTAGTCAGTAAATCCACTCAAAATCAGAGTTGGGCGTACAAGGGGACGACTGTACGATAAGACGAGTAAGCGTTTGACATGACCTGTCATTTCAAATGGAGCATTGTCACCATATTTACATCAAGTGTAGTTCTAAGCCTAAAATGGTGTGTAACACTATCAAAAGGGGAATTATGAAACAATACTGCCATCAAATTGGGGAATCTTAATTATCCTATGCAGAGACAAATAGAAAAACAGACTAGCAACGCGGCATGCCTTTTGTTCCATGGTCGTCTCGGTAGTCTATGGCCTTTTCATATTAAAATGAGCTTCACAGGTGTTAGATTTTTTGAGACTTTGTTCGTGGTTGATAATTGCACGAGATTAGGCGAAAAGTACGACGAGATGGCATCGTTCTGCCAGTCGCGTAGCAACCATACTTACTTTGTGAGCTCTCAGGGCAGAAACACTGCTTCACGGAAATCAAAACATAACACGCAAGCAGTTGCATAAAGACGTCCTTCCATGACCAATTTGTAAGAAACAATATGACTGACCGTAAACCATTGAGTAAAACCAGAGAGTATTGATAAAAGACTCTCAAATTTGGTTCAAGCACACTCATTATATATTCATAAAAATGTGAGAGGAATTTTTAAAATGGTAAAGCTCACTTTCCCGAGGCTCAAAACTTTCCCGTTTTCGCCAGCACGCTAATTACGCTCAGCGCCACACGACAACAACAACACAAATTTTGCCGAACATACTTTAGCTTAAAAATTGGCAAAAATCCGGAAACTACCGAAGGGTGCATGGTCGGCAAAGAGTCGAGGCGAGGCATACATGGAGGGCTTACGTAACCTCTTCACACCTTGAACAATACCCGTTGCCAGTCTGTCTTTCTATTTGTCTGTGTCTTATGTCATAATTTGGTTTTTCATCATCACGTATTGTCTCTTTACATATCCTGTTGATGTTATTTTTGTTATAACACTAGTTGATTAGATTAATATTCAATGATAACATTTGGAGCTCAAAGACCTAAAATATGATGCAATCTAAACTTAGGACAAACACTTGTTACATTGAAGTGACGGTGTACTTTTTGCTTTCGAGAATATTTTCATTACTTGTAATATATAAAACAAACAAACCTCCTAGGTGCTATTCATAAAGTGTGTTGAAATAACAGCATTAGCCTTCTGAATATAACATTATGTACAATATGCGATGATATTGTTGACAAATGAATATTATCTCAAATCAGAATTCAGTTTTTGAAACAATAAGATTGGACATGAAACTCCTACAGGGTGTGTTGACAAGTTAAATGACAAGCATTTTGACATTATATCATTAGCACAGAACAAGAATAGTGTTTTAAAAACAGATGAACAATTGTGGAATATTCTTCGAAAGTTCCAGCTAACAGCGCTTCATTGCAGTGGAATAATTGCCAAAACCGTTATAAAATTTGTATAAAAACACAGCAAGGTGACATATATACTGTTCAATAGTTTAGCAGGTCACAACAAAAGAATAGGCGAGTCAGCAGCTAATGACGTCATTACTTTAGAAGTGAAGTAAATGTTACGTTAATTAGTATCTCTGTGAATGCAGATAGATCAACGGTGACGACTGTTATACATAGGTAAGACCACCCTCAGGATATGGGGTATTACATTCATTAAACACTAAAATTAGACTAAAATTGCACATTTGATAAGTTTACAGGACCAGATTATTCGCTACCTATGGTTTCTTATTGTACTGATGAAATCAGCACTAATGTTATTTCACATGATTGCGTCATGTGTTTCTCTGCAGTTCTTTGTTTTAGTTTTTACGCTCGAGTCCCAAGCCACGAATGTTAATGATCCTTGTCTACCATGTGTGACATATGATAGACACATGTTAGCAGTTACTGGCGATGAGACTTCAGTGTCAACTTCATGGGTTGGATGTACAGGCAACGACCAGATACAATTGCTAACGTAGATTTACAGTAGGCTTACAGAGACCACAGAGAAGTTAATGTGTAACGCGCATTCTACAATCAACCATGGATGTCGCATTCCAGATCATACAGCTTTTTTATATCCTCATGTAAAGGGAAACAGCCGACTGAACTGCGCCTGTGCCAGTTTCTTGTTGACATCTGTGATTTGTTTATATTGACCTGTACATGTAGAGATTTATTTTTTGCAATGGTGGAAGTTATAGATTTACTTCTGTACTTCTGTATGTCACTATGAACCTAATAGCGAAGCATAGAGGTCATGGAAAATGACGCGTTCATTTCGCAAACCAAGCACAGTTTGAAGCTTGGCAAGTTTCAAAAATTTGTGTTCATACGATATACATCTCTGAATTCTAAGAAGGAAAGTGTGATTTTCATCGCCGGTCTATCATCAATATCATAAAGAGGTTCGGCCTTTTGGACAATAGTTATGGACGGTATTTGGCCTTTTTGAGACGTTAGAAAGTGTTTGTATACGTTTGATTTCCTGAGTACAAACATGGGGAGTTGGACTCTGATTATAAAACAGACGTGGGCTCATGCTAAACACACGCAAATAGCCTAAGAAACGTGAAAAAGCTCATTCCTAAACATGTAAACATTAGTACTCGATTTTTTGGTGTCATATTTATGTTTAATACAATTTAACTCATGTTACATAAACAAAGACATGTATCACATGTATCAATTCAATTTCGTTTAACTTTCTTTAACGCTACTTATCCTTTTCTTCCAAGTATAAGGGGCTTGATAAGGTAAATACAAAAATTGAGAACGAGCCTTGCACGAGAATATCTATAGTATATTCCTACTTTGTGTCTGATTAATATTACAGCTCAAATCATTAATATCATGACTTAAATTTTACTTTTCTCTTCAAAAGGAAGGACGGCTTGCGGTTGATGTTCTTCTCGCTGTAGTGGCTGTTGCAGAAGCTGCTGATGCTATTGTTGCGTCTGCTACTTGCTGCAGAGCAGTTTGTTGTAACAAACCTTAACACGTGAGTAGCGTTATGGACAAACAAAAGATGTTAATGAAAAACTACATTTTGATATCTCATTTGAAATATCCAACGACATCGTTGTAATTGTTGGACTTATACGAACGCATTACATACATACATAGATACATAGATACATAGATACATACATACATACATAAATACAGCAATACAGAGGTAAACGGTTATACATATTTCAACGCATTTATACTTAAGAGGAAATATGCTCCACTCATGTGACCTACCTTCTTCAAAGACCATCACAACTATTGAAATTAATAACGATCTATTCTCATTGTCTGACAATATTCCAGGTTTCCTATGGTTTCTCAGCGCAAGGCTAAACAATTCAGACAGGAACTCTCATGGAAGGAAGTCAGGTAATCAGTAATCCTTATGCATCGTCAACACACATCCAGTACAATGCCAGGCAGATAGGTAAGACACTGTGATTGCCTTGAGTTATGATGTAATGTAAATTCACAGGTTTACATTGCTACAATGTTGGCTACTTGTTAACACGTACGGATGGGGTGGTAGACTTTTTAAATCTTGTAAGATTAATGTCAAGCATACTTTGATTACATAGAACGCGATGGAAGCTAATTTTAAATAATACGATCTTTTGTTCAAATTTATCAATAACATCAAGTGCCCTATCGCTGATTTTGTAAATGATCTTTTTTGTATTAGGCCAAAATAAATAAATAAAATAAATTGTGTTGTTCCGATAACATATACTTCGTTCATACAGGCAAAAATTGAAACGTTTCAGCGACTTTATTTGTGATTTGTAAACACAGGGGATTAATAGTTTGGGTCCGCTCGTGTCCATAC
>LD348853.1:104989-119257 GCA_001465055.1 Ptychodera flava | reverse complement strand
TTGTATGTATATATATATATATATGTATCTCTGTACACACACACACACAAAAAATATATATATATATATATATATATATATATATATATATATATATATATATATATATATATATATATATATATATATATATATATATAGAAACGTATGTAATATGACAGATTCCCCAGTGTTGTGTAGCGAGGCAATGTATTGTATAAACTTAGGAGAAAAATCACAATGCTACATCCGATCGTCTCCTCACTGCAAATATATATATATATATATATATATATATATATATATATATATATATATATATATATATATATATATATATATATATATATATTGTATGTGTACTAAGATATTAATTTTTCTAACTGTATCTTACTTTATATGCATATGATTTTATGAGTGAAATCATATGCTTGCCCTATTAAAAAGCATACTGTGAGCAAACACCTCTATCAAGTATAATTGCTTGTGAAATTATTTAAAATCACTTGTGATTTTCTGTTACCCCCTAGTCAATGTATAGTATTCCAATCGAAGGCCAAACTGTGCAACACAGAGCACCAATGGAACAGAGTAACGTGACTGGTAATCCTTATGCATCGTCAGGGTCTACCAAGTTTCATAGAAGGCAGATAGGTAAGGAACAGTAATGGGCTTTGGCGTTGATATGTCAAAATTTATGTGTTTTAAGCTTACACTTCGAATATGGTAATCATTCGTTCAAAAGGAAAGGCGAGGGCACGTTTTATCAGTTACTCAATACGATATCATGCAAAATATGAGAGCACCATAAATGACAATTTTACGTTTTCTTCTCTCCTTCTCACGATGTTAATATAAAAAATAAGTACCTTAGTCCTAAAATCTGAAATGCACGTCATGAGCTTTGCACAAATTGGCAGTAGAACATTTTTAATTTTTTTATATTATTCTAGATCACAGCAGAGTAATGCAACAACAGGTCTATACAATTCCATCTCCAACGGTACCACACAATATCGAGACACCTACTTCCCAGCAAGGGATACCTCTTACAGTCCGACAGCCGCACCCAATGCATTTTCATCAACAATCACAACAACATCGAATGCTACAACAACATTCTTGGCAGCAGAGACAGCAACCTGCGCAGTCACCTTTGTCACCTCAGCAGTCACAGCAGTTCGAGCAGAGAGAGACACTGCAATATCCACAACACGTACAGCAACCTATACAGCTACAGCTGCAGCAGCCACAATCACAGCCGTTACATTTGCAACAATCTCCTCCGCAGCAACAGCCGCCACCAATGCAGCGAACACAACCTCAACTACTGCAGCGACCACCACCACAGCCACTTCAATTTTGGTGGTGGTGGTGGTCGCTGCAGTAGTTGAGGTTGTGTTCGCTGCATTGGTGGCGGCTGTTGCTGCGGAGGAGATTGTTCATTTTCTCACTTTGTAATATTTCACATTCTATCCATATGACAATGTTGACTTCTTTAGCATACTGATTATCTAGGTAGAGATGGCATTTGTGGCAAAGGTTACAGAGATAACATACAGTACAGCAGGAAGTACATGTAAGCTGAAGACCATGGGATCAGCTTCACGGGGGCGTCAAGCTTCAATTTTGCCTTATTTTGACATGACTATTTGTCTGGTACAGTTATTAGCTGTAAATGCTATGAACAAAGTACAGTTGAATCACGTTTGTAAGATAATGTGTGATAAGTTTTATAGACTTTGAACGGTAGCCTTTTTGTGCATGTGTACTGTGAAGATTCGGTCGCAAACGCTGTTCTACAAAATAGCAAGGCAAGGGTGGCAGGGGATATTGGCAGCGTGGGCAGTCAAATGCTGTCGTCACGGGTACAAAGGTAATATAAACTTTGAAGGTTAAGTGACCGTCTCAACCGTATCAAGGACATTTCAACGATGAATTTTATAGAGAAGAATCTCTTTCTTTCCCATGTGCTGATGTTTAGAATCACTTTCTTTCCCATGTGCTGACGTTTAGAATCACTTTCTTTCCCATGTGCTGACGTTTAGCTTGATCGAGGTAATGTAATGGGACGTAAAATAGGTTGGCAGATGGGATTTACATGTGTGTCAATGCAACAAACTGCAAATTAATAACACAATTAAGGAGAGAAAGGTTAAAGATAGATCAGCCAACAAGTTAAAAAACGATAAACATTTACGTATTCTTGTACCTTGTAATCTAATGAATATATATCCGATGAAAGTCAGTAATATCTATCAGTCGCTCTGGGAAAAAGTAGTGATATTAAACTATATACTGTGCTTCATTACGGTTGGTCACCTTTAGAATATACCCAGGCCATCTATAAACAGTTTGATAAAGGGGATATTATGAAAGTTAGAGGGGATGTATATAAGTTGAATGTCACATTATGACACATTGCATTAATAAACGGCCAAACCGAATACCAGGTATTTCAATGTTGTGGGAAGTAGATCAAACAACAGTAGCTGATACATGAAACCTTTATTTGTTTTGTTTCTCCCACCGACTTTCGTCCCTCCCATTATTTTGTTTATCATCAACACTTCACACTCGTCGCTGCGACCGGGTTTGTTTTAATGGGTGTCTTCGTCTGCCTTAGTTTTCACACTTTTAACTTCTTTCATCCAGGTATTCAATCATACTGAGGACAATTTTTGTCATTTACATAGCCTTCACTATCATCTGCTTCTTTATGTACTTTTACTTTAATCACCACTACAATTATACAGGTAGAACTCTATAATGATACATTCCAAGCATAGATCAAGATATTAGGTGCGTATCACATTCGGTTGATCTTGAAGGTACTTGTTATCAAGCCAATACCACTTCTTGCATACAGTTTCTGTATAGAATCAAGTAAGAGGATGGGGCGAAGAGAGGTGATCGCATTTGGCATGATTCCATTTTTATTCTATCTACGTAAAGGCGCGTATTTGCATATCGTATAGCCATTTGCCAAGACAAGACAGAAGCTAGTGAACAAAAAGCAGTGACCCATTGGCTCTACATTAACAGTAAAATATTTGTAACGATAGAGGTTCTCTTGACGTCATCTGTGTCTCAGACTTTGGTAGAAGGGCAGTAGGACTACTCGACTTCGTATCTTACAGGTAGGTCGGAACAAAGAAATTATATTCAGGTCGTATCTGAAATGATGCTAATTCTTTTGTTTTTTCGACATTTTTGGATCGCAGAAGGTTTATACCGTGGTTACGACACGATTTGTACTGTATGTTGATCGCTGACAATATCTAGGTTACGTCAAAACCAAGCTACACGTCATGTCAGCGCTGATGTACAGAGTGGAAAACAAGTTGTTTTGTACCTAATGTGTCGATTGGACAAATCATAATCAAAAATCACAACGTTTTTTCATTGAAATTGAAAAAAACTGAATCCACTAAAAATCAGGGTTTGGTAGAATGGCGTACATGGGGAACAAGTGTATGATAAGATGAGTAAACATTTGACATGACCTGTCATTTCAAGTGGAGCATTGTCACCATATTTAGATCAAGTCTAGCTCTAAGCTAAAGTGGTTTGTAATACTGTGACAATGGGAACTATGAAATATAGCCTTCACTATCATCTGCTTCTTTATGTACTTTTACTTTAATCACCACTACAATTATACAGGTAGAACTCTATAATAATACATTCCAAGCATTGATCAAGATGCTAAGTTTGTATCACATTCGGTTGATCTTGCTACTTGTTCTCCAGCCAAGACCATTTCCCGCACGCAGTTTCTGTATAGAATCAAGTGAGAGGATGGGGCGAAGGGTGTTCGCATTGGGCATGATTTGATTTATATTCTATCAACGTAAAGGCGAGTACTTGCATGTCGCATAGCCATTCGGCAAGACTGGACAGAAGCTAGTGAACAAAACAGCAGTAACCTGGGGGCTCTACATTAAAGTAAAATATTTGTAATGATAGAGGTACTTGTGACGTCATCTATGTCTGATATTTCAGGAGAAGAGTAGTAGGACGACTCGACTTCGCATCTTACAGGTAGGTTGAACAAAGAAACGATATTCAGATTATATCCGACGGGATGCTAATTCTTTGGATTTTCGACATCTTCGGATCGCAGAAGGTTAATACCATGATGACGGTGCAATTTGTACTGTATGTTGATAGCAGGCAATATCTAGGTTACGACAAACCAAGCTAGCGTCAGTACAGATATCCAGAGAGTAAAACAAGTTGTATTTGTACCTAATGTGTCGATTTGACAAATCATAATCCAAAGTCACAACGTTTTTTCATTGAAATTGAAACATAACTGGGCAGCCTAGGCAATCAGTGATTCCACAAAAAACCAGGGTTGGGTAGAATGGCGTAAAAGGGGAACGACTGTAAGATAAGACGAGTAAACGTTTGACATGACCTGTCATTTCAAGTGGAGCATTGTCACTATATTTAGATCAAGTCTAGTTCTAAGCCTTAAGTGGTTTGTAATACTATGAAAATGGGAACTATAAAATAATACTTCATCATTTTTGCGAAATATTGATTATCTTTTATCATTATTTGTTATTTTATCCTTATAATTATCATAAAATGGCTTGTTATACATCGTCCTGTCAATATTGCTTCTGCTGATACAATAAGTGGATTAATATTTTGTGGTAAAATTTGAAGCTCAAAGATTAAAAATATGCTGCAATTTAGACTTAGCACAAACACCTGTTACCTTGGAGGGACGTTGTAGTTTTTACATTCGAGAACGTGAACATTTCTTGACTTTTGCTGTATGAAACAAGCACACTTCGTTGCTGATTTTTATCAAGTGCGTTGAATTAGGCAGCATTAGGCTTTTGGAGATGACATTATGATATAATGCGCGGTGTTATTATAGACAAATCAATCTTAGCCCCGGCCAATTTTTTTAATAAGATAGGGTATAAAACGCTAATACAAGCTGTATTGACAATTTAAACACCGGACATTTAGATATTGAAAATTGCCATAGAACAAGAATTATAGTGCTTTACAAACAGATGAACAATGACGGAAAATTCTTCGAAAGTTACGGCTCACAGGGTTTTCATTGCACAGGGATGGTCGCCAAAGCTGTTCTGAAAATTCGTATAAAAACAGAGAGGTGATCATATATACTGTTCAATAGTTTAGCGAGTCATAACAAAATACCGGGCGAGTCAGCAGCTAATGACGTCATAACGTTAGAGGTAAAGTAAAGGTTACGTTAATTAGTATCTCTGTGAAATGCAGACAAATCAACGGCGACGACTGTTATTTAAAGACCGTCCTAAGGATTTTGAGTATTATATTAAAAAACATTCTATTAGACTAAAATGGTACATTTGATAAATTTACAGAACTAAATTATTCGCTTCCCTTGGTTTCTTATTGCGACATTTTGTGCTGATGAAAATCATTACTGATGTTATTTCAAATGATTGCGTCATGTGTTCATTTGCGGTAAACTGTTTGACATTCACGGTCTAGCCCTAAGCAACCTTTGTTAAAGATTCTAGTCTACTATGTATGACATAGACACACGTCAGCAGTCACTGTCAATGGGACATCAGTGCCAACTGCATTGATCAGGTATCATTGCGATCTTTGGCCGTTAAAGTTTACAGTACAAATACCAGAAGTTAATGTGTAACGCACATCCTACAGACAACCATCGATGTCCTATTCCGGCTAACATAGATTATGGTATCTTCATTGAGTATAGCCTGAGAGACCATTTTGTCACCACCATTGTTGTTTGTTCACAGTTGCAAACAAAATGCAGCGGTATCCACAACAAAACCAGCCTCAGATACAAGTGATGCAAGGGTATTCCTCGCAACATGGCAACACTTCAAACGATGGTACCAAGAAAGGCTTCGCTCATCGTTCTACCGCCGGGTTGAGCATTTGTCAGATTATTCTTGGCGGAACAGCCGTGTGTTTGGGAATAGCTGCGATCGTCATTGGTTGTCAACTGGCCTATATCGGTACAGGGATATGGTGCGGTATCTTCGTAAGCACTCTTCGAAATTTATATCTATGTGTATAACACGTTTTCAATCATTGTTCACCTTGCTCTGTGAAAATTTAAAAAAAAGTTCAAGACATATTTTCCTATGGATGTTGTCGAATTAGTCTTATATGAACAGAACACTTAAACTGTGGACATTTATCCTAAACATGAATTAGAAACTGTAACGTATTTACCGGGTAAAAGCATATAAAAAACCACTTTTTTATTCAAGGCATTTTTCTATATAATAGAATTATGCATTCTTCTTGTAACCTTTCTAATCGGACCTTATTTATTCCAGTTTGCAATCACCGGCATTGTCGGACTGGTAACCGCATCGAAAAAGAGCTCTGGAATGGTAAGTGAAAGTAATCATATGACAGATGATCGTAGTTTAGGGTTTCTTGTAAGAAATAAACCCTCATCCAATTCAGTAGGTTGCGTATACATCAGATTTACTCGGAATAGAATTCAGACTTTTTACTTATATACCGCAGGACAATTGTGATACATTTAAAATTACATAGTTAAGTAATTCGGTCTCTCATTCGAAGATTACAAGTGTTTGATACTTTTTCCACTAGATTGTGGTTCAAAAGTTTTAGTGGTAATGAAGTCAGTTGTAAAATTATCAGGGTTCAAGTTTCGCTTCAATAAATTTCATCCTCAAAGGACAAGCAGAAAAATTACAGGAAGGCCTATACAGTATTGAGGTGATCTCGCGATAAAATCAAGAACTTTCTGATAATACAATTCCGAAGCCTGACTCATCTTTCACAACCAGAAACCCAAAAAATATAAAACAAAACAAAAAAACCAAAAAAAACCCAACAAATCAAATCACCAACACAATGCGTGTAAACAGGACAAAATAAGGTTTTGCACTCCCGGTTTCACAAGATATTTTTACCAACGATTATCGATCAAGGCATAGATGACGTACGTCTAGAGATGATATTTATTGGACTTGGTAAAAGTCTGTAAATCAAACTAATTCTTGAACTGAATGCGATGTAGTAAACTTATATAGTCTGGTCCCCTGCTTCATATCTACCTCTGGCTGTGCTGCTCGCGGAAATAGGCAGTGCAGCCAGCTGTAGAATCGGACAGGACACCAGACTATATATAATCATGGAGTTGTAGTGGATTAATCGCGATTTTCAGAGTCGGTGATTTCGACTGAAACGTCCCTATCGCCTTCACCCCACCACACATGCGCAGATGCCACGCTTTCATCCAACTCCGTGAAGATAGCGTACAACTGTATTGCTGTCATCCAAGTGGAAGCGTTTCGTGTAAAAGTAACACTAAATAATGTGTTACCACTTGCCGAAACGAATATTAATATTTACAACAAAATCACGGACATGAACATCGAAAAGTATCTGGATGATATGTTGGTCCTGTCAGCTCCTGCTGATTCGATGAAAAATTTTCATAGAATTGGCAAAGTTAATATTGCTGTAACCATTGACATGATTGTTACATTTTTGTCTGTAGATTTCGACATTCATGATTATGTCAATATCATCGGCGGCAATCTTTGCGACGATGCTCTTTGTCATCAGCGTTGTGGCGGCGACCAGAGAACATCGATGCTATTATTGTAGCAGCCCTGTAAGTATTAAACCTTACAGATTGTGACGTAGCGAGGAAGCTCTATGATTCGTGTATATTGACCTGCAATACGTATCTATGAACCTAATGGCAAAGCATGGAAATCATAAAAAAAATAAAACATTATATATTCATTTTGCAAACTAGGCACAGTTTGAACGCTTGGCAAGTTTCAAAAGTGTGTGTCATATGCGATGTGCATCTCTGAATTCTTAGAAGGAAAGTGTGGTGTTGATCGCCGATCTATCACCTTGGGCTTGTGTTATAATAAAGTGTTTTTCTACGTTGTTTGATTTCCAGCTGCACACATGGAGTTTGAGTCTAATTATCTAACAGACGTGACCATAAATTCTAAACATGCGCGCATGTTAATAGCCTTAGAAAAGTGAGAAAATGAATTTCTAAACATGTTGAATAGCTCGATTTCTGGGTGTCATATTAATTTAAAATTGTCAATATAAGTCATAAGGCCACATGAACAAGGCATGTGAAACATGGCCCTGGCTGTCACGATGATATGCTAAATACATGGCTATAACAGTTTGAAGTATAATTGAACTGGATATCATTTTGATTTCTTTAAACCTCCTCGACCACAGAAAAATCTACCACAGAAAAGCTATACAATTATACTGTTTAACGTTTTCTTCCAAGTATGAAGGGCTCAATGTGGTACACAAAAGGAAAATTGACTGTTTAGATTTCGTTGGCCAGATTGAGAATGTAATTTTCGCTTTAATGTCTTTACATTTCTTCTTTGTGTCTGATTAACACTACATCTCTAAACATCAATGCCGTAACAAAGAATTTGCTTTTCAATTCCTCAGAAAGGACGGCTTGCCGTTGATGTTCTTCTGGCAGTAGTGGCTGTCGCAGAAGCTGCTGTCGCCATTGTAGCGTCTGCTATTTGCTGCAATGCAGTTTGCTGTAACAAACCTCAACAGGTGAGTAGCGTTATGGAATAACAGAAGGTGTTAATGAATAACTATAGTTTATTTATACGTTCGACATGCCCTATAAGACCGTGTTAATTGTATACGCATATATCACATACATACATACATACATACATACATACATACATACATACATACATACATACATACATACATGCACACCTACCTACCTACCTACCTACCTACCTACCTACCTACCTGTATGGTATGTCTGATATTCCAGGTATTCTATGGTTTCTCCGCACAAGACCAAACACTTCAAACAGGAGCTCCCATGGAAGAAAGTCACGTGATAACCAATCCTTATGCATCGTCCACAAATATCCAGTACAATGCCAGACAGACAAGTAAGGCACTGTGATTGCTTTCAGTAACAATATAATGAAAATATTAGGTTTATATTGATAATATTTTTGCTAGCACTGATTCGGTGGTGTGACTTTTTAAATAATGTCAAGCACAATATGAGTACAGAGGAATTATTGAGTTTCATTGTTTTGTATTATTTGGTATCATGCTACCGTGAAACATTATTGTCAAGTATGAGCATTCTGAAAAAACAAGCAAACATGCATTTTGAATAGTTTTTAAACAAAGCATTATGTTGATTTGTAGACCATGCTCCACTACAGTTGACTGCTTCAAACTATGGCGCTAGGGAAGGCTTCGCGCATCGCACCACCGCAGGCCTAAGTATTTGTCAATTTATTCTTGGATTAACCGCCATATCCTTGGGAATAGCCGCCATCGCCATCAAATGTGAATTGTCTCATATCGGCACTGGGATATGGTGTGGTGCTTTTGTAAGTACACCTGATCCTATCAACACAATCTGACATTGATTATAACCCGCGTACCCGAGGCGTTATAAACCATAATAACCTTCCGATTATTATTACACATCAAAGTTCAACACTTAGTCCTGAAGGTATTTCGGTGTCCAAGAAGCAGAACACATAGTTTTTTTCAAATCTTTTCTTCTTTGCTGACGAGAAAAACCATCATTTCATTGCAGGTATTATACTCTCAAAACGAGATAGAAAACAACATTATCTGTCGTTATGCGGTATGACTCCCAACAATAATGTCTTAATCGGAAATGTTTGAACAGTTATAATAAAGACATATTGTTTTATCTACTGATAGTATACTTCAGCCCCTCAGACATTGTTCTCCTGATTGTTACTTCATAAACGTGTCTCATTAATTGCAGTTTGTAATCACAGGAATTATTGGACTCGTATCGGCAGCTAAGAAAACAACGGGAGCGGTGAGTTCTATTTATTATATCCACAGACGATATGATCAGGATGTGAACTATATTCTTTATTCCAACGATCGTAAAACCCCTCTCTAGACTTGGCGCATATATGGCAGCAGGTCGTTTCTTTTTTGTTTTTAACGGCAAATGTCTGTGTGCAAAGTACCATAAAAGTACTCCTAGCCCTATTCCATACAACTTACACTGAATATGTGAAACACATTAACCTCGTTTACACATAGACTTGTTTAGGTCTCAGGCATAGACGACTTACAGCGAAAAGGACATGTATGACGAATACATACGCAGAGTTTATGTGTAGTATGTGATAGTGGTGTATATTATATGACCTAAGTTGGTTCATTTGCAAGAAAGTTACTTGAATGTTACGTCAGTCACGTGACATTCTAGTATGCTTTTTTAAACCTTCTTTCACAGAAAACCCCTAGATGCAGTATTGTGTTCCACCAGCATGTGTGGTTGTCATTCACATTCATAGAAGTGTAGACCATTCATCATATATGGACGTAAGGGGCTGCTTAACTGATTCTTCAAGCTACGTCAATCCCTCCCACAATACACAATGTAAGGTTACTACTCATGTCCTGGACTAGACTTATAAAATCTTTCTTCTATTCTTGATCACTCGTCACAGATCACAGCCTTCATGGTTCTGTCAATAATATCGGCGTGCATCTTTGCGACTTGTCTCTTTGTTATCAGTACTTTGGCGGCCACCTGGGAGCGCAGCTGTACATTCTGCCCCAATCCTGTAAGTATTCTAACTGTACGACGTGCGACATTGCTTTAAAGTTGTGTTTTTTTATATCTTTCCATGCATAGGGAGTTTGGCTGTGTTACATAAATGTTCTAGCGTTGTCTTTCCGATATATAAAAACTTAATGCAACAGCAAACCACAGAACCTAAAAAGAGGGTCTATGATCAAATGATATCAGCCTATTATCATACTTTATATCTGACAAAATGGCAGGTATGTGCAATAAAAAACATACAACAACAATACATTAAAACTTCAAACACATTAATTCATACACAAATTCATACCCAGGCTGAAGACATAGCTTCTTCCAGTACCAATGACCAAATATAGCCTTACACAAACAGTGGAAAGACCATGGAATATGTACTTAGTACAACATCTACAACGAAATCAGAAAAAAACATGCCTCATTTGGTACTTTCGAGTTTATCAGATATGTAGCTAACAGTCAATATCATTTGAAATTTTTCATCTTATATGAGAATATGAGATATTTTAGCTTTGATAGTATGATTTCTAGTCTCCCCTTTCTCATATCTACAGAGAATAAGATTTACCATTGATATCTGAAGGAAATTCGGTGATCTGTATTCATACTAGCCGTCAGAGATTTTTACTTAGGTGTAAGGGTAGAACAGGTGTACAACCAATACTACACAAATCTACTGACGTTCTTTGAGTAATTATAGCTGGACGTCATAGACATATGAGAATCTGCAATGGACGAACACCTTTCACCTTGTTACTGGATTTCTTTAACAGGAAGGGCGCCTAGTGGTTGATGTTCTTCTAGTGTCAGTGGCTGTTGCAGAAGCTGTTGTTGCTATCGTTGCATCAGCTATTTGCTGCAGAGCAGTTTGCTGTAACAAAAACCAAAACGTGAGTAGAGTATGATATATAAAATTAAATTTTGTTGTTTATAATGTTCAAGTCACTGGTTCGCTCACGTGTGTAAACACGTGGGCTAATGTCATAGCGATGTCTGTCTGTCTGTCCATGTGTGTGTGTGTGTGTGTGTGTCTGTCTGTCTGTCTGTCTGTTTACACGATAACTCAAAAACGCCTGAACAGATTCAAGTCAGATTTGGTACATAGGTACCATATGCTACTTGCAAGAACTGATTAGATTTTGGTTAGTGTGGCCTGCATATTAATGAAGTTACGCAATATCGTTTTTTTCCATACAATGGTTTCCCTATGGAGACGTTAATGACAGTGTAGACATATATCAAGAAATACTGCACAAAATTTCATGAAACTTTTCACAGATGACGATCTAAGAACATTATGATGATATTGTGAGTGTCATGTCAATTATCTTCTCATTTGCATATTTAATGAACTTTTGTTATTAGTGAGATAACTCTGAAATTCCTGCACCAAACTTGATGATACTTGCAACAAATATTGATCTGATATATCTGATTATACATAGAAGCATTAGGCAGTGTCAAGTTAATAATAGCTCATTTGCATATTTTATGAAGTTTTGTAATAAGTCATATAACTCCGATATAACATCAGCAAATGTGATGAAATCTGCTGCAGATACTGATCCGACTGATATATAAGTGTAGTGTAAAGCATTTAGTAGTGTGAAATTAATTAAGGGTTCATTTGCATATTTAATGAACTTTGTAATTAGGTATATAACTCTGAAATTACGGCACCCAAGTCAGTGAAATTGGGTACAGATATTGTTTTGATAAATATCTTATTTTACTGAGAAGCATTTGGCAGTGACAAGTTAACAAATAGGTCATTTGCATATTTTATGAAGTTTTGTAATTACTGATATAACTCCAAAATAACTGCACCAAATTTGATGAAATCTGCTGCAGATACTGATCCGACAGATATCTAATTGTAGTGTAGAGCATTTAGTTGTGTGAACTTAATTAAGGGTTCATTTGCACATTTAATGCACTTTGTAATTAGTGATATTACTCCAAAATTACAGCGTTAAATTTGATGAAACTTGCTACAGATGTTGATCTGATAAATATCCAATTGTACTGAGAAGCATTAAGCAGTTAAAGTTAATAATGAGCTCATTTGCATATTTCATGAAGTCTTATAATTAGTCATATAACTCCGAAATAACTGCATCAAATGTGATGAAAAGTGCTGCCCATACTGATACGACAGATATCTAACTGTGTTGTAAAGCATTAAAGTAGTGTAAAGCTAATTAAGGGTTCATTTGCATATTTAATGAACTTTGTAATTAGGTATATAACTCTGAAATTTGGCACCAAAATTTTGTTAAACGTGCTAGAGATATCGATTTGATAAATATTTAATTGTGCTATGAATCATTGAACAGTGTCAAGTTTATTTAGGGTTTATTTGCATATTTAATGAACTCTGTTATTAGTAACATTTCTCTAAAATTACAGCATCAAGTTAAATAAAACGTGCTACAAATGTTGATCCGATGGATATCTAATTGTCCAATAAAGCATTGAGCAGTGTTAAGTTAATTAACAGCTTATTTGCATATTAAATGAAGTTTTGTAATTAGTGATTAAACTCTGAGAGTACATGTTTCACGGTAACTGTACTGATGTTAACAAAATGAATTGTTTCCAAACTCGTCAAAACTGTTTACAGAAATTCTGGGAAAGCAGAAGATATTAATTAGGTCACTGAGCATCAATGTGTTCAAGGCTTAAAGCTTAGAAAGTTCAAATAGCTGACGGCAGCAATGACAAACAACAGCTCGGCCATAGGTTTACAGTGCAACATGTGACTATCAATAGCAAATCCATCCACTCAAAATAAATACTCAAAATTCACGAAATCCTGAACATCCTTCACAAATATTACAGTTGAGAGTTCTCTAGATACTAAATATCAGTAATAATATATACATATGTGTGTCTGTGTCTGTGTCTGTGTGGGTGTGTCTATGGTTGTATGTGTGTTTGTGTACTGTGTGTGTACATATATATTACCATTTTACACTTTCTCTATCTTTATGTATGCGCGTATATGCGAAATCAAACCTGAATATGCTTGCTCTTCTGGCAGTATCATAACTCGAGAAATTATTCAAAATCACGTGATGTTTTCTGTTACCCCCAGTCTATGTATGGCGTTTCAATGCATGACCAAACTGCTCAACACAGAGTGCCGACAGAACAAGGTCACGTGATTGGTAATCCTTATGCATTGTCAGGGAACACCCAGTTTGATGCCAGACAGAGAGGTAAGGCTTTGACGTAGATATATCCAAATTTTATGAGTGATAAGCTTACACTTCGAACATGGTAATCATTCTTTAAAAGGAAAGGCGAGGGTGCCTTATATTAGTCAGTCAATATGACAGTCATGAAAAATATGACTTCAAGACAAATTTGTGTTTTCATCTTTTGTTCCTTCTCACAATGGTAATTCTAAAGAATTAAGTAACTAAATTCCAAAAATTGGAAATGCCCATGATGAGTATTGCACTGTTTGCTCGTAAAGCATTTTCTAATTTTTATTTTATTTTACATCACAACACAGTAATACAACAACAGGTTTACACGATCCCATCTCCAACGGTACCACAGAATACTTGGACATCTACTTCCCAGCAAGGGACATCTCCCACAGTCCGTCAGCCGCAACCAATGCATTTTCAACAACAATCACAACA
>LD348853.1:61828-72947 GCA_001465055.1 Ptychodera flava | reverse complement strand
GAAACTACTCGTGGGCTGAAAAAGTAACACATTCATTTGCTACAATAGAAATTATTCCATTCAAGACGAAAGCAATGTACTTCAATAAGGCATAAGGCAACCATGGAACCAATGGGAAAAAGAGCTAATTCTTTTATTAAGTTCAGAAAAAAAAATCGACATCACGTCTGCTTATTTAAACATCCCCTTTATCCTGTCCACTATGATTATCTCTCCTTTTATGTATTTTCATTTTATCGCGGAGCGTTTACCATTATCCATTCATTTATTTGAGAAACACGCAATCATTTCATATCTACCTTAGTTTGCTGGATTAAATAAAGTCAATGAACTGGTAGACACAAGATTTTGGTTTAAAGCATGACTTATAGCACAATCATTACGCGTGTTCTGCATTGGGCGAATTGAAACCAAATTTATTGTTTACCCGCCTTCGCAATGTTATCATGATTGTCCTATATCAACGTATGTGTATCGGTGTTGTAAAATGACTTTTTCCAGTTATATGATCAACCGAAAATGAGGTAATAGATTTTGAAATTTGAGCTACTTTCACTGCGGTGTCATTCACATCCGGGCTATTCTGTCTTTTGACATGCGGCAGGGGAAGGACGTTTCAAAACGCGCCTATCATAAATGGGTTAGGCGCGCCTATGGAAAACTCTGTCACTTGCGCGACTGATATCGTCGCAATTTTGAGCATCACCTCTTTAAAATGATAGAGTGCTGCAATGCGAGGTAACAGAAAGTATTGTTATTCATGTTTTGACGGCTTTTCTTTGATTTCTGGAATGCAAGGCAAGAGATTCAGCATGTAAATGTTCAATCAAAAGATAATTACAAATTAAATATATTTTCTGTGAGTTTAGAATATATGAACTTGGCAGAAGTTATTCACAAAATACTGTGGTTGGTGTTCAAGTATATCTTGTGGATGTATTGTCCGAAACAAGACAATACCAAAAAGATGATACACGATTATATAAATGCCTCTATTTTGTGAGTAATGTAATCATTAAATTATAGTGTTTTCAGAATGCCCAAGTACTCTGCGTCATGCGATCGCCTAAGGCTTGAAACGAATCCATCACACCAGCTAATTTGAAGCGTAACAAACGAAACTTTAACCCACGCAACCTGTTGGGAGCACCTTTAAGCGAAAAGTATTGCCAGATTGCCTTACAGAAATTGACATGTTTTGGACTGGTCTTCGTTCAATGGGTAACTTACTTATAGTTAGATGTATTTTCTTTTAAAAAATTGAAATTATTTTTCGGTCGTTTATATTATACTGCTGTAAGGTCAAGGTCAAATACCGTCCAACACCATCCAAATTTATTGGACTCCACATCAATGTTATTTCACTCCATTTCCCCAGCCACCAAAATGAACAGTACGAGGAAACTCCTTAGGTTTGTAGATTTAGTAGATGTATAAATCAGTAAAATCTGCTATATAAGATTTTGAAGACAATACATCTGATGCTCTCCGTTTACAGGTTTTGTTGGAAAGGCGGAGAGCAACGAATAAGTGTCAGCTCTATATTTCACGTGTTCAGTATTTTAACATATGGTGGCCTGCAATGGTTGTATTTCACAGCCAATGGTACCAGCAATCTGAACTTTTTGTAGAGTCTGTTTAACTTTATCAGAACTGCATATATTATTTGCATATTCGTTATCTAGTAATTTTGTTCAATGTAGTTACTAGAAGTCTAAGACAGTTACTGGCAGATCTAATTGTATATACTGTGTATTTCGTCATTCATCACACGTCATGGAACCAGCTATTTATTTGTACAAACATGGGCACTTATTGTTCTTTTTTCCTGAAAATAGAACATTTCCCATAACACTTGTAATATTATATTTGAAATTATAGTTTTCAAGAAACTACTTACGGGTAGAAACACTGAAGATGTCTGTAGTGGGAATGACGGGTTTGTAGAGTGACCATGCTGTGCGGGAATAAAGCCAACCAAGCGTGTAAAGCAAGAATATTGAATCGAATATCGAATCTGGCACCATTATAGTGACCTTCAAGATAGCTTGGAATTACAACGTGCTTGGGTGATTGGAAAGAACCTTTTCTGGCGATAGAAAATAACGCCACCTTCATTGTAAACGTTCGCCTTTGAGAGATTTTGCAACAAATTAACCCAATACGACGTCTAATGTTCTCATTTACAGAAAAATTCAGTGTAGAAAATACCAGTCGTTGTACCGACCCTTACACACTGATCCGAGAAGAAACCTAACGTTTCCGTTATGTGTACTTTCATCGACGGGGAATGTGATAATATCAATATAAGAATGTTTAAACAGTCAGTGTACGGGTGAATTTTGAATGTGAGCTCGACAACATTGACAATGTTGACTGTGACACAGTGAACGTTGTATTGGGTTAAATTGTTGCAACATTCAGCGAAGCATAACGTTTGTAAGGAGCGCAGGTGGCTTCATTTTCTATCGCCAGAAACGTTTTTCTCATCACGCAGGCACGTTGTAATTCCAAGCTATTTTGAAATTCGCTGTAATTCATTATGCAGTTTGAAGTAGATGGATGTTTTGACTTTGTAATTTGAAGCACTACAACAACGGCTACGCTGGTTGAACCGAGTAAACGTACGCTTACAAAAGATTATTTAGTACCCGCAGAACAATCTCAGAGATCTTTTCTGCAAATTTATGACCCGGCACAGCAGAGAAGACCTCATACAAGGCCACAGCCTATTGTGTTTTAAATTTAGTATCCCATCTGTTCCCGTTCATGATTTTTTATTCAAATGTCAAAATGTGCCGGAAGTTATGAAGTGTATTTTTATAGTTTTTTGAAAAATCTGCAGACAAATCGAGATTCACATTTGCATAATGTGTTCACACCATTTAAAAAGCGAGCCATCGATCAACGGAATCATTTACGCGTGATTGGAAGCCAAAAAAGTAAGTTTATACATATTCTTTCAGTATTTTGCTTAAGGTACTTTCTAAAGCATATTTTCGTTCGAGCAACTTGGCAACACAGGAACGTTAAAGGAATGCAATACCAGAAATTAGATTTTCGATTGTATGTAGAGTATTTGCTGTCATTTACTCAACGTGATCGTAAGGTATCAGGCGGAATGTAGTTTTTAGCTTGCCGTCTATAAGAAACTCAACGACTGTTTTTATCATATGTAATCGGTTCTAGGTTTGTACGTCAGATAAGAACGTCGTTTTTGAGCAACGTTACTGAGCTATAATAGTCTTTGCATAAAACATCTCTTTTCTTCATTGAAGACATAGATGAAAAATATGTGTGTATTACTTGATGAAAACATGACTTCACGAGACTTTCAATTTGTCATTCCGTTCGGCAGAATTTCGTATCCTGGGCTGATTTCAAGTACTTTCAACGAAAGATGAAGATCGCGATACTTTTCGCCTTGTTCTTTGTGGTGGCATTCCGTGGTTAGTATTCTCTTCTCACTCGTATCATGATCAGTTGCACGTTTGTGAATCGCTATAGGGGCATGTAGATAAACCAATATCTCGAGTGAGAAGTACCTAACATTTTTCGATGATAGAGAATAGTTTCGGCGCCTGCGTTTACCCTCAGGTTAAATGTTATACCAAGAGATTGGACAACATATGGACAACGTGTCATGTAATAAGTAATAGTCTTTAGAGAAGACAGATCTCTGAAGGGGGGCTTAACCTCCTTATACCAAACTATTTTGCCTATATTACATGTCGTTGACTGGCATTATATTTTTGGAAAGTTTTCCTATATGCACCGGCCTCTGACATTAGTCATTATTTATTTCAGGTTCACAGGGCAAGAAGGGGAAAAAACAACCCCATATCTTACATATCGTGGCTGACGATCTTGGTAAGGCATTTATCTACAATCAAATTTCAAATTATGTCAATTCAATATGGCTACTGCGTCGTTAACCTATCCAGATTTTGCTCCGATAAAATGTTTTAAGTTGATAACTGCCTCAGTTCAGAGAAAGCAAAGTTTCCCTAACAAGTGTTTCAAGTTGGCATGATTTCTTTCTGCTTGCAGACATTATGTAATTTCCTTTTTTTCATTTTAAGGATGGGATGATATAAGTTGGCACAATCCTAGTATGATCACACCACACCTACAAGATCTGGCTGACAATGGTGTTATCTTGGACAACATGTATGTACAGACATCATGCAGCCCGTAAGTATAGCTACCTCTGCAATCAGTAATTTATAAAAGAGGAAGGATTCCCCTGTTAACAACCACTGATCGATTTTCAGGCTTTGTAACGTCATCATAGACTAGGTCAAGTTGCCTGGCTATTCTTGGCACCAGTTACTAGATAGCCAGGCCATGGCTTTCACACAACGATCAGTGCAGAAGCCTGACAGTGTATATTGTTTCCAATTGCCTTTAATTTACTCTGTTTTGACACATATGCCAACAAACTTTGGGCAAGCCTAGGTAATCACAATCAATATTTACATACATAAAGAACAAAAAAAAGCAAATTACCCTTTCAAGTTATCTTAGTTCACATTTTCAATGATAAGAACTTCAGGTATAAATAACTTACCGGATTAAGTGCGCAAAAGCAAAAATAGGTGTTAATGTGTAGTTGTGTACTGTGTTGCTATTCATGATAGTGATTTAAACATCCTAGCTGCGCCTGCATTAACCTCTTGATGTCTCGTGACAGAAATATAATTAATAGGTAGCAGCATTGCAAATTACCTTTTTCCGATTTTCCAAGTCACCGAATTTTCACTTGTTCGTTTCCTTTCAGAACTCGTTCCTGCTTGATGAGTGGTTACTTTTCGGCCAAGATTGGATCTCAGGTAGTAAATAAATAAATAAATAAATAAATAAATAAATAAATAAATAAATAAATAAATAAATAAATAAATAAAAGACAGAAAGACAAATTAAAACTGTCAGAAAAAGAGAAAGTCAGAAATTTGAAAGACGAACTGACTGAACGAGAACATCAGAGACAAATGTTACAAACAGACGTTGATAGCATTGTCCAAAGTTCACTCCTATCTCAGTAATTTTATCCTAAACACCAGAATAAAAGCGTAAAAAAACGAAAGTACACAGGCAAACAATACATACATACAGCTTGTTTTGTCACTACAAATTTAATTCAGCTCGACTTTTGAGAGACTTTCTCCAACTTTCCAGTGGACGACCTTTGTTACACTAGAATCATTTTCGTGATCTGCACACTTTGCTTTATCTGTGAATGGTCGGAAAATGCAGCTTCATCGCTTCGTGCAAGGCTAAGAGTCAGAACATGTAAAGTATTTCGACCATCCAGGATTAAAAGTGGACTAATCCGATCAGAGATGAATATTTTGAACTCGTCGAAAGGTCCGTTGTTAAAGGAAATATTCTGGTGAATGTAGTCAGGGAAGGACTCAGAATTTCAAGTATAAAATTTTGTCATACAATATCGACTGGTGAAATATCAATCTGGAAAGTATAACTTTAACCCCAAGATGGCAAAGATATGAAAATTTCTCTTTAAAACAAACAAACCCTCTAACATTTGAAATCAAAACTAATAAATAAGCAAAGGAAGTAATTAGATAGTCTAGGTTTTTAAAGTTCCGATAAACGTGTTTTACACACTGTTCTTTATGATTTATACTGTTTGGTATTTCAGCATTTAGTCTACAAACCTGACCGTCCACACGGATTGCCTACGTGGCTTACCACGTTGCCTGATGTATTACAGTCCAAGGGATACACCACATACGGAGTTGGCAAGTGAGTTATCTGATAGTGATTATTTTTTCTCTGATATATTTAAATTAATTCTTGTGTTCAATTAATTAAGAAACTTGTTAGATTGTATTGTTTGCTGAAAGGCGGGTTCATGGCTAATATGTTAATTTCATGATCTAAGCCATTTCTCTCTCAGTCTCTGTTTGATTTTCTATGTATCTCTCAATACATACATTCTTCATTTGTTCTTACATATATGCCAACATCCATCCATCCATCCATCCATTAATCAATCAATCCATTCATCCATTAATCAATCAATCCATTCATCCATACATACATACATACATACATACATACATACATACATACATACATACATACATACATTACATACATACATACATGCATGTATGCATGCATGCATGCATGCATGCATACGTACGTACGTACGTACGTACGTACGTACGTACGTACGTACGTACGTACGTACGTACATACATACATACATACATACATACATATATACATACATACATACATACATACATACATACATACATACAAGCTTATGTTAGAAGACTGACCCCACTTGATGCTCTCTATCCTCAGATGGCATTTAGGCTACTGCAACGAGTCTTACATCCCCACCAACCGAGGTTTTGATCACTTTTACGGTTTCTATCTCGGATCTGTCGATTATTATACTCATTATACTTCAGAGAAAGGTAAGTTGTGCCAGAGGAAGCTCTGTCGGTTCAGAGTTGACCAGACGAACAAAGAAAAACAAAATTTCTTTAAAAAACAGTGTTTCACCAATTTCATTCACTTATCGGAAAGGCAAGCTTAGAGGAACGCGTTTTGCTATTTTTATCACGATCACATGATCAGCGACAAAGGCTTGAAATGATCACCCTTTCAACAACCATTTAAACTATTTGTTTGCTATTGACCACATTATATGATAATCAACGAAGTTGCTGTGCCAGGAGGGACAAGCTTTCTAAACAGCATTTTCACATTTTTGTACTATCCTGTACCACGTTGTGTCTTAACTGTGTTCCCCAAGAGAGAGCGAACATATTCACTTTCATGTTTGCATAAAGCATACAGGCCAAGAGTTTATTCTGGGACAGTAGCCATAGATAACTGAGTTACCTAAAGAGTTGTAGAGGAAAACCGAAACTTAACACTACAGTATGTAACTCTAACAACTCTCTATACAGGACCATATGGTACTGGTAAATACAATGGTTACGATTTCCGTGATGATGGTGAAAAAGTAGAAGGAGAGGGCATTGATGGCGTGTACTCATCCGTAGGTGTAATATAAAAAAATTGCATGTGAAAGAATTTATCCTTGTCAAAGCTCATTGTATTAAGCCTTTCCTGTACAGAAACGTATATTTCGAGAGCCGAGGAATAGTTCAATATCTCGCGTGATCTAAATTACGGCGTCTCGCGTTACGGCGAGTGTGTTCTCGATAATGTGTGAACAGTTCATTTCCTGAGATCTGTCGATGCTCAAAATTTTATGATGTGGTGCAAAAGGCCGACGATTAAACTCATGGCTTGAGATCACATGTCTAGTATTGGTGCAAAACGCTCGCTTTCGTCTGATGTTATTAGGTTCAAGGTATGGCACTCGTCTCTCACGGCGCTGATGTTGTTTTTTCACTTTCTAGTTATTATTCCGGCAAAAACTCCTAGATATTATCGATGGACATGACGCTGATACACCAATGTACCTGTATCTAGCATTCCAGCTGCCCCATTCACCGCTCGATGTAAGTAGATAAATGTATTCTTCCGCCACAATAAAAAAATACCAGGTTTTAAAACTACTACCACATGTCTTTTTGTTTGTTTTTTAGCAAACTTGAATACTAATTTCCATCGTATGTTGCCAAAATTCTTCAAATTCAAGATATTACAAATCTACGGACTTCATTTGCTAAGTCGTCATGAAATACAGCATTATAACTTAATATTTACAGTGCTGCAGTTATATATAGCCAAAAGTCTGCATGATCAGTTAAATAGATGTACACTACACAAAAATGCTACATTGATATTTCAAACTTTGTTCAAATCTTTTTCTTTATTTTAGGTACCTGACAAATACAAAGAAATGTACGATGACACAGTTATTACAGAGGACCGCAAGATATATTCAGGTAGGTGTGCTTGATCATGCTTTTATTTACTCTTCCCATTCAATAGCATGTGCATTTACAACTGAGTCATGAGCTATGGCCAACTTATTAAGTAGTGTAACCTTTACAAATCATTTCCGTGGGACATTATGACAAGAAACTTCACAAGCATATATTCCTCAGTGTCCATAATACTGTACATATTCATCTTTAGGTCAGGTGACGCTCATGGATGAAATCATTGGTAACGTTACAAGCGCCTTGAAAGTCGCTGGAATGTGGGACGATACATTCCTTCTCTTCCACTCGGATGTGAGCATTAATTCACTTTCTCCCATTTCCTAAAAGTCAATGATTGAATCAGAGACGCATGGCATCACAACAAATGTAATTTTCGTAATCGGAAGACATTTAAACTCACTGGAACTCCACCTGTCATATCGCGAGATGTGCATATGTAGGCTAAATGTGCAATAGTTTCCAATAGAATACTTTGTTCCTCTGGTTTTTATTTTTGACTGTGTAGTAGGATACGGTTAAAAGTTGCTGTCACTTTGTTCACGTTTTTACGACACCTTAGTCAAAGAGTAATACTTTGACTCATGATATTTCGGCACGTACAATTTCAATTCAGTTAAATGCTAAATAGAGTAACCTTCCGACAACGAAAATTATAATTTCGAATTTAGTTTCGTTTTCGTAACATTGCAGCCTTCAACATTATCAAAAAAGACGAAAGGTTTTTAGGTAACATGCTTGTACAAGGGCATCATATTAAGGTTCTAACACAAGAATCAACCTCTTTAATTTAACAATTCTCTGGTGGTTAATAAGCTCAGAACCCCCGTAAATTATACATTTTCTGAAAGCCTAGATATAGGGGAAGATTTTGATTATCACAGTGTCACAATTGTTTACATAACTATAACATGACAGGTAATTTGCATAACATTTCAAAAATTGGTTTTCCCTATGTTTTGTCTCAATACTTCAAAATATCTGATTCAAACTTGCTGGAATGCAAGCTGTCACAATGCTCTTCAAAAGTGTGTCTCAGATTTTTTTATATCTTGCTAAGTTTTTATTTGAGCACAATTATAAAGAAATCAACTAGGATAAATTCACCGCTCTGGAAGTTTTTCTGGCATAAAAATGTTTAAGGTTTAGAGAAATGCTGAGACTCACTTTGGAAGATCCTTAGGACAGTTTGCACTCACACAAATTTCAGCAACTTATCTCTAAGCACTGAAACAAAACATAGGGAAAACCGATTTTTGAAGGTTATGCAAATTACCTGTCACATGATAGGTATGTAAACAATGGTGACACTATGAAATTCAAATTGTTTCCCTATATCTAGGCTTTCTGAAAACATATAATTATGGGGGTTCTGAGCTTATTAACCAATAGAAAAGTGTTGGCTTAAATAGGTCAATTTCTTGTCTTGGAACCTTAACAGAAACAAAGAAAACCAAAAAACCTCGACAAAACATTTTGATATTTAACCCTCCAATTTCAAGCATTCAAAAATTGCGTATGATTACCATGCTATTTGTTTGACGTTATCAGAATGGTGGTGACGTCAGACACGCTGCCAGCAACCACCCTCTCCGTGGAAACAAAGGAACGTACTTCGACGGTGGTATTAAGGCAGTTGCCATGGCCCATGGCAAAGGAATTAAAAAGACAGGTTACGTCAGCAATGAGTAAGTGTTGTGTATCATTGAAAATATCTCGGCAGTTTTGCTTCAGTGTACGTAACCAAGTTGGTGACCTCCGGTACTTCTATGCATATGAGGGTTGCACAAATTCAACTGTCTCAGATAGAGGTCAGAGGTCAGAGTGCAGCTGATTGATAAACCCAAGTCCGGATTTGATGAGGTTTATATATCTAAAATTGATAGCACTATCAATACACTCATAGCTTCAGTGGACTAGAAAATTATTTAGCATTTTAGCATTCAGATAAATTCAATGAAGGTTGTTATCATGTCGTTACTTGGACTGTATGGTATATACGATCAATGCAATCTTCACAAATTTCAAATTTTGCACCTCGTAGTTCTACAGAGTAATACATTATATAATTCACATCGATGTTTTAATAGTATCTGATTTATTTCTTTGAAAGATATGTTTGTGACTCTCGCATTTTAACCACAGGATGATGCACGCTGTCGATGTGTTCCCTACTTTCGTTGAGGCCGCCGGTGGCAAAACTAAAAAACGTGAGTATATATATATAAAAGAACTGCAATCTGAAATAGATGGACATATATTATATGTTCAGTCAGTGCTGCATTGACGGATAGCTGGATTGAAAGACGAATATATGTATATATGTATGTATATATATATATATATATATATATATATATATATATATATATATATATATATATATATATAATATAAGGGTTGTTGGATAATTGATTTTACTATTTTATCTCCACAACGTTGTTTCGTGACTCGTGAGACTCACTCATCAGGCCTCGACTGCAGTGAATCAACATGGGCTACACATCGCTGGTTACGCAGATGGTAGAATTTGTGTTGAGATTGACAGTTGTTGCGTAACAATATATTGCTGCTGCTATGAATATTCATGTTTACGGAGAGGACTGATTTATTTCGTTGGATGTATTTAGGACTTACTAGTTATTACATAACAAATATCTTGCTTCTGTGACGGCATGATGACTCACGCTCATATCTTTTATTGAGCGTGGAACATTCTGGATGGCGAATGATAATAAATTTTCTGTTAAACGAAGGTGTATATATATATATATATATATATATATATATATATATATATATATATATACACTTTGCATTTACAGCTACGTACCTAAATATAGATGTGTACATGTATGCAATATACACTACATATGAAAAGAAGTGTTTCGTTTATTCTAAACTACTCTTTTGCATACTTACCTTTTGTTCAAGTCGACATCGATGGAGTAAGTGCCTGGAAAATGATTACTAACCAGGAGAAATCTAAAAGGTCTGGTTTCTTGATCACGATCGATGAAGATTTTCCAGAGGCGTCCTACGGAGCCGCTATTAGGTATAAACTATTTTCTTATTTTTGGTTGAGGTAACGCCGACTAGTTGTATCGCCTACAGGGAACACCCTCCTTCACCCTTTCAGTGCTGTAATTTTTCCCGCCTAAATTTCCGTGCAACATTTTACAAATTCTTATGAATTTTTCTGTAATATTTCATAATTTTGA
>LD348853.1:33427-53255 GCA_001465055.1 Ptychodera flava | reverse complement strand
TTATTTCCTTCCTTAATGACACCGAATTTTTATTTCAATCGAGAAAGACAGTTTATTTTTGCACTGAATCGATAAATATTTATGAAACATTTGGCGCGCCGTAGTACTGCACTGCAGCTAGGGCCGGGCTAGCGTGCCTGTATCGCCGATGAAGTCAGTCATGGTTGTCTCGGAGACTCTGGGTCATCAAACCTGGGTGTTGCATGGTAGGACACTTTAACTTCCGCCGCCGTTAAAATAGTTTTGCTCGTCGGAAAAATCTTTTACTCTTCCCCAAAATATGTTTACTCACGCTAGAAAGCGTTTGCTATGCATTATCGGTAATCGCGCCCTCACATGAAATATTTCTCCTCTCATAAATACATTTCTCTCTGAAGAAAATTAAGTTTGAATTTTTCATTTTCTTTTTCGTTCTTTCTCAGTTCAGTTTTACCAAATTCTTAAGCCACACTCATATGTAGAAAATATATCTTGAAAGAATTAGTTTTGTTGTCTTCAGAAAATAATTTCTCGCCATTGAGAAAAAAAGTTTTATTAACTGTATTTCAATTTGCTGCTCTGGGAAAATCTTTTTTCCATAAAGAAATTAATTTTACTCTTGGAAAAATAAAACTTTTCTTTAAGAATTTAAGTTTTCTGCTCTAAAGACATAAGGTTATGCCATTTAAGTAACTCAGTTCGCACTTAGCAAAAATCTTTAACTCATGCTGTGAACAATTTTACTTCTTTTCGAAATAAAAAAACGTGTTTGAGAAACAAATATTTTGTTCAAAGTTAAAGTTAGTTTTTAAATGTTGAAGTGTTTTTGTTAAATGTTTTTAAAAACAGTTTACCCCAAAAATAAAGTTTCCCTGTTCAGAAATAAAAGTTTGCTGTGGAGAAATAACATTTCTTACAAATATTAAATATATTGCCAAGAAATATGAGTTTATGTTCAAAAGTAATAAATTTCCATAACGTGTAGGGTAGTTTGTTATCTTTAAAAAATTTTACTTTTGTTTCACAAAATAAAAATACTTTTGAGAAATATTTTGTTTATAGTTAAAACTACAAATACTTTCGAGAAGTTAAAGTTAAGATAAAGTTTAGATACAAATGCCCGTACAAAATTGAAAGTTTGCGGTGGAGAATCTCTTACACATATTTAAGATATTGTCAAGAAAAATTAGAGTTTATATTCAAAAGTAATAGAGTTCCGTGGCGTGTAGGGGCCACCGTATATATGCGAAGTATTTAATTCTATTGGGCGGGATATGTAAACTTTAGTTCACACAGCATGTAAATGCATTTTTAAGGTTGTCCGGTCAAATAACATAGGTTTGATATGTTCATTTTTAAAACAACACACAAGGATGATGTTAACGCTGTTAACGTTCATCCGATATTAAGCTGGTGACACCGTGCAAAAATTAGCAACTTCCCAATGATTGCTATCAAACGCATCAGAAAATAGACGACAGATTGTAACAAAACTTCGCGTAAGATTGTCAAAGGACAAATTTGTTACACAGTTAGGGAAAAAAAGAAATCTCTGCAAAACCAATGATAAGATAAGATCAAGATACCAAAGTTTGGTAGTGTAAAGTTAAGTTGGCAACAGATAAAATAGCAAAACGTATAATAATAACATAAAAAAGCAACAAGAAACCTATGCTGAGACCAAGTCATCTCAAACCCTGCACAACCCCTAGGGACGAACATTTACGCTACCCCATATGGTAATACACTATTTGATACGTTTATGACTACAATATATCAAAATTGGACCACATGTATATCTCACATTGTTATACTAGGCTTACATTAGACAACAGATAAAAACAGTTAACCGCCGGCTAAGTACAAAGCAAGGAACGAGCTACAGGCCCGGGTACGGGCTGAGTGAATCCTTGTCCCCGGGAACGCTAGCGCTTACAAACAAGCGAAGTTGGTCAGTTTTTGTTTTAGTGTTATGTCCCATTGGCCGAAATGTTCTGCACCTGTGAATGCCGCACCCTTGTCCATAACAACGGAGAAAACATCAGCTTTGTAGTCATTCAAGTCACTCGAACTGGACCATTGATACATGTCATACCGTCGTACCGTTCGACATGATCGCAAGCGTAGCACTCGTCGCTGACGTGTAATGCATACCACACACTGTCGGCTTAGAGCGTGCGAACATACGCGGGCGCGTTCATGTATGGCCGTGGTTTTAGGGACTGTGGAGCTTATATACTTGAAATTATCGTGTGTCGCAACGCATTTCTTTTCATTTTCGACCAAAAATGGTGACTTTGGTATTTTACAACACAACATGCATTTTTAATAGTTTGCTGGTATCCGTTTCAACTCAATGGACACATCTTTTGGTGTCGCCGTTCTCAACTGCAGTGGTTGTGGACTGACCAGGTGGGAGTGCAGGGAAATACTATGAAGAGCCAAGTGTAGAATTTGGGATAAAGTGGGGATAGTTTGTTTGCGTTCCTGCCAGCCTTATCCTAAGCATTCTTTGTAGTTTTATCGCCACCCTCGATATTCATAGACGTGGTAGCTATCCGATTCTCGGGGTCTGAACCGGATGTTGCCCACGTCAAAATTTGTATGGCCAAAAGCTGGAATGTAAGTGAATCGCTGAAAGCAGCAAAAACATTGATAACCCAAGATTATTAAACAACAGCATAAGTACTCGTCAAATTTTCAATAAAAACAGAGATTGAAAGGTTTCTGCTTTGCTTCAAAATATCTAATTAAAAGCTATTAAGGCCTTTCTATTTGCAAGATGCAGCGGGCTCACTATCACAATTAACACAAAAACAGAATATTTTACTATAAACCTTTACTAACTCTTCAGTGTTCATTTCAAAATCAGATGAAAATTGTTCTCTTAACCTTAAATAGTAGTGTTCGAATGTAGCATGTTGATACCCAGAGATGACTTCGACTACATACTCTAGAACAGTGGCGAAGCACGGTTTTTATGTGAATTTTCCGGTTCACTATATGTTGTACATGCACCTAGTAAACGTTTATGTGAATATTAAAAAACATTTAAGTTGTTTTGGAATGAAATCCATTTTTAATAAACCTTTACGTTATTGTTTTGACTAGAAATATTTCAATTTACAGTGCCTTATCATATTTACAAAACGTAAAGTAAGTATATCATGATACACTGTATCTTTGAATAAGGACAATTATGTGAACAGGCATGCAATGTTAGCATGCTTTTTCGAAGTGTTAAGACGATGATGTTTATCATCGAAAGTTCCTTGGCGATAAACTGATGAGGACGAACAAGTCTATCGCCAAAAAGTCTCCCATAAGCCTTTCTTGGGAGATATCGACAACAAAAGTAAGACACATAGAGAAACATACCGGCAGACAGACACTTAGAAATCCGTATGACAATAGCACACATGTGGGTCATTTATAACGGGAACTGCAGGAAAGATCGGACACGATTGGGCATCGAGTATCTGTGTTACTTATAGAATAACCTGCAACAGCAGCATACTGTCAAACAACCTGGACGGACTTTTTCATGTAAAAAAGATCCTGGCTTGACTAGTAAATTTGGGTATCTTAAAATGACATAAGGGAGTCTTCAGTTATTATTAGGGGGTTTGACCGGAGGAAATTGAGGGTGGTCAATAATCGAAAATATGACCCTCCCCCGATGCTCCCGTTAAAAGCGTGACCCGTCCCCTGATGCCCATTTCTAAAATATGACGCTCCCCTCCCTCCCTTCCAAACTCAAAAGTTTGAAATGTGTACAACCTTGATAGCACTGCTGGTAAGTCCTCGCAGAGCTCGCGCAGCGGCGGGGACTTAAAGATTAGGTCGTGTCCCTCCGTCCGTCCGTTCATCCGTCACCAGCGATTCCTCAGTCATTTACGCAACAATCTTTGAACAACATGGCTAAAGTAGAGTACCAAATTGCCTCCAAATGCACGCAACATGTTGTTACAAAACAATCAAATTTGGTCACCAAGGATTCACTTTTTATGGATATTCATAGCTACATCCTCTGAATCTGAATCCAAAATTGACCTATGTGTCTGGAGTTTAGGTTTGCATTCTCTGAATCTGAATCCAAAATTTGACCAAGCGTAAATGTGTAAAACACTAAAATCATTAGTGGTATTTCAAGATAATCAACTCAAATTTGCTGAAACCTAGTAAAAATGTTGATATACCAGAGCTGTAATAGTCGCAAAGATTCCGCAGCAAATTTAATGACACATGGTACAGATGTAGAACTCTAAGTACTGTAACAATGTACAAAGACATTTTAGCAGTATCTTGTCAAGTAATTCCTAATTTGCATATTTGATGACCTTTTATAATAAGTGTGATATGTTTAGAAATACTGCATCAAATTTGATGAAAAGTGGTACAGATGTTGTAATAGACTGCAAAGACATTGACCAGTATCATGTCAATTAATTGACGATTTGTATATTTAATGACTTTTCATAATTTAGTGATATGAAAATACCGCTGGAAATTCGATGAAACGGAGCAAATTTTGAACACACAGTTGTTTAATAGTGTACAAAGTCATCGAGCAATCTGGTGTCAATTGAATACTAATTTGCATATTTAATGAATTTGCCTTATTAATGTGCTATGTCCAGGAATACTGCATGGAATGTGAGGTACCTTTCCATTTTATGTCGAAAACAGGAAAATTTGTTTTTGCAGAGAAAATTATTCATGCAATATTGATATTCATGTGTGAAGAATATCTTGGTCTGGAAAATTCTATTTCTGGCTGAAATTTTGCGTGAAAATTTACAGGAACTGATGCACGTTTTTAGGTTTTGAGACTACCGTTAAGTCTTGATTGACAAGGGATTAAGCTAAGCGGCAACGTCATAGTATTGTCGCATGCACTTGGACAACCTCCATTGAGAAAATACCATTGACACCTGCGGCCCAGTGCGTATGTTAAGATCATCATGTGTGAGTAGCGATCAGGTGGAAAAAGGTGGACCCCACCGTTTTTCTCATAGAGGTTGCTTCTCACAAATAATGGCAACTTTTAGCGACACAACGAGGCCAGATTTGTGAATTTTTAACGATCCAATTTCAGGCTAGTAAGGAACACAAATGGCAGTATATTTCGAGTGTTAGAATCTACAGCATGAGTAACGCAAGGAACTGTAGGGAACGCCAGGAATTGCATGTTAAGGTACATATGTGTACAACAAATTAGATTTTGGAATTTCACAGAAAATGTTGATTGCCGTACATGGCGGTATTGTTGTGAAGTGTCTTACACAGATCATTCAGACTTTGCATCCATCATAAAATTAGCAATGTAAAATGTGACCCTCCCTCAAGGCTAAGTTTGTCAACTGAGACTCTTCCCTTCGGGCAAGTTTGTCCTCCTGCCCAACCCCTCATCAAAACTGAAGACTCCATAACAGAAATGTGGTCCAGGTAAATACCTTTTTTATTATATTCACATCGAACCATTGCGGGCGCAAGTAATAATGAAAACCACGAAGCGAAAAGGGCAAAAGGTCCCTTTTGGCTTATACAAATGATGGATCACTATTGATTTTTAAAAAAAATATACCTAACCAAAAATTATGGATCACATTTAAAGGCATATAGACAATTTTCAAGTCACACTTATTGCTATTATCTTTTATTTGAAGACGCATATAAAATACACGGTTAGGGCTCAATAAGAATTATCAAGCGGAAAGGCTTGAGGTTTTCAAAAAAATAATTCGTCTATTCAGAGATGCTGTTAAAGACATGCACATTTTTGAAATCATACTAATTGCTGCTGTTTACTAATTCAAACCTAATAAAAAAAAACATATTAGGGTTTGGGAAAGAATA
This sequence comes from Ptychodera flava, assembly GCA_001465055.1. Taxonomy (NCBI): domain Eukaryota; kingdom Metazoa; phylum Hemichordata; class Enteropneusta; family Ptychoderidae; genus Ptychodera; species Ptychodera flava. The sequence continues at coordinate 47,417 of LD348853.1, read as the reverse complement.
AATAAATCGAAGGCTAGTTTAAAACTCTAAAAGTAAGGGACATATTGGAAGTCACGAAGACATTTTTTCAGTCATTTTGATTGCTGTTATTTAATTCTTCAAATAAAAAAAAATGAGATAAGGGCAAGGTCCAAATTAACAAGGGTGGGAGCTCGTGATTTTCAAAAATATACCTCCCCTTCAATGGGAAGGGTTTGAAGTCATACTGCTTACTGCTAGTAAATACTATATATTGCTTCAGATTAAAAAATGAGAATGACCTGAAAAAGTCTATGGTTAGCATTCTTCAAAAATACCCAATGCCGACCAAGAGACGATTTTAAAGTGATATTGATAATTCTGAAGTCATATTGATTTCTGCTATGTAATTATTCAAGTTGGAAAAAAATCTAAGAGTAAGGCTTTCGAGAGAATTAGCCTGGGGGATGGGGCTAGTGGCTTTACGAGATATACTTTTGAAACGTACTTGGATGTGGCACTGGAAGCATATACTCATCATAATTATCAGGAGACACATAAGAAATCGGAAGGGAAAATTTGAAGTTACACTGATTTTTTTTTCTATTCAATGTTAATTATTGGACAAAATAGTCGAAATGTACTGTAATCAGATTAGCAAAGTAAACGTTAGAGATCATCTTGGACACTTTTGGAGTCAAACATTTTGTTTGAATTCAATGCTGTTACTTCCTGTTGTTAGTGAAAGCATATAATCATCAGATAATCATCCGACACTCTGAAGTTCAAATATTGCTTCTATTCAATACCAGTTGTAAGATAATGTGGTGGAAGGGTATTTGATCAGATTATCAAGGGGCATCTTAACAGGTTAACTGGGACACTTTTCAATTCTAAGTATTTGCTTCAATTAAAGGAAAGCATTTTAAGACAGCGGGGGAAGTACATGGTCATCAGATAATCATTGGACACTTTAGAGGTCGTGGGAACACGTTTAAGCCAAATGTTGTTATAATGACGTTTAATGTTATATGTTGAATCAAATAACGGAAGGGCAAAATGATCAGATTATCAATGGACATTTAAAGATTCTCTGCGACATTTTTGAAGTTGATGTATCTGCTTCCATTTTACAAAAATGGAAATTTGATATAGCAATTGAAACATATAATCAACAGAGTGTTCACACTTAAGGGGTCATGAGGGACACTTTTGAAGCCAGGTGTAGTTTTTCAATTAATTATCAATTATTAGGCAAAGCAGAGGAATTTTACTTTAATCACATTAGCAAGGTACATTTTAGAAGTCAGCCGGAACACTTTTGAAGTCAAATAACTTCAATTAATTCAGTGCTACCACATCTATAGTGTAGTGGAACCATATTATAATTATTCAATTGAAAGAGGCTTTAGGGGTTATGGCGATACTTTAAAGTCAAACAGTGTTTCTATGTAATACTAGCCGTTGGCTATAACAGAAAAAGAATTAAATTGCATCATGTCAATGCACACCTCACAGGTCATCAGGGTCACTTTAATAGTCAAAGTATTTGCCGACATTAAAAAAGGGTTTTGGATATAGCAAATGAAGCTTATAATAACAAAATCAAGGGACGCTTTCTAGGTTTCCTTGGACTGAAGTCAAAAGTATTGTTTTATGTTTGTCCAGTACTTATCGTTAGATAAAGCAGTGAAAATGTACATGGTCAGATAAGAAATTGTTACTTACAAGGCCACATAGGTCAATTTAAAAGTAAAAAATCGCTTAAATTATGCAAAAGTAGATGAATATTACAGTATAAGCAATGACCTAAGAATTATCACTGGAAACGTAGGAGGTCCTTAGGCTGCTTTCTAATCAACTGTTTAAAGCCCCTGTAGCTGTAACTCTTGAAATTTGTTGACCAGAAAAAAGGCTTTCTATTTTCTCTGGTTTTCTTTACATTCTACAAATTCAAAGAAATTTTACTTCTGAAAATTATACAAGTAATTGTACAGGTAAATTTAAATTTTAACCATTATTTTGATTTCCCGCCTTTTTTAAAAACTGGTAATATTACAAAGAAAACAAAGCATATGATGTCCTGGGGGAAAACATTCAGCACTATGAATAATATTGGACTACTCCTTTGTTTTTGTGAAGATTCCAATGCATATATGCACGACGTTCAGTATTCATGCTTTCTTTGCATGAGGGCGCCATTTTATGTTTGGGCAAACGTTTATTATTTATCTTGTTCAAAATTGCACATGCAGTCCCTGTGGACATTTTACTATACTTGTATAAACACCCCCTCTTTGAGTACATTTCCACGAACTTGTTTTATTTTGGTAGTAAAATCACAAAAAAGATACAGCTATTGGGCCTTTAAATGAAACCAACTTAGTTCTGTTACAGCAGTGGAAACATACAATCCTCAGATTGTGTAGGGACACTTTAGAGGTCGTCTTTGGCACTTTTAAGTTAAGCAGATCACCTCAATTCCTTAAAGTAGTTGCTATACTAGTGAAAGCATTTAATAATATGATTATCATGGTATGATTTTGACCTTAATATGTATCAAAATGTATTTATCATTTGGGGAAGGGGCTACTCAACAGGCATATGCAGGACTGGGGTTTGGTTTTGGCTTCGTCATAGTCTTGAATCTGTGCACAAAAACGGAATGCATATAAATACTCGCACAAAAGAAAACAGAACAAAAATATTTGTTGCACATATCTTTGTACTCCATACACAATTGATGTTTTTTATCAGGCTTCTAATTTTACAATGGACAAAACTCATTCATCAATTTAGTCCTTTTAAAATTCACAGTATTTTGCTCTGATATTTGCAGACAAAACAGTGTGTTATTTATAAATATGCAAATGAGCTATTTATGTTTTGACACACTCATCAAACTTCATGTAAAAATTTAGTATGATATCAACACGTCGTGTTTATCAAACTTTCTGCAGAAGCAAAAGCGGGTCTGGTCAAATTTGCGCACTCAATAATGATATAGAGCTCTTTGCAGCAACTCACTTAATGCGTTAATGAACTTAGAATTTGTAAGCCACACCCATCTAAAGTTCAGTATAGTACGACAATAGATTAGTTTGAGTGCCTGCATAATTTCATCCTGTTTTGTTGAGAAATTCTGAATATATAACCTGATGCACATGTGCATTAAAATAATAATAATGACAGCTAGTTATGCAGACTTCATCAACACAAATTTAGTAAAATGTAGATCCCCATGATAATACTATGTAATGATTTCTACAAGGCTATATGAAAAGAGAGTTGATTGCAATTTAGTATTATCAATTTCCAATACCTTATCAGCTGTGTTCCACTCTCACCTGCTTATGGGGTATACATTTCTCAGCTTATTCGATATGCAAGAGCATGCAGTTCATATGGTAATTTTGTAGAGAGACATAGCAGTCTCTCTTACAAACTTTTAAATAAGAATACAGCAGAGAAAGACTTATCTTTACATTCATAAGGATTATGGAAGTTATCACAAGCTGGTATATAAATACGATATCTCTCTTGGACAAATGATCGCTGATGGCGTCAGTGACATTTGGCCTTAGTTGGTGACCACTACCTATTTGACTTACAGAATCTGATTGATATATGGCGGATGTCACATGTGTGGGACACGAAGCGCCTACTATTTTCGAAACACCTGACATCACTTCTTGGTCTTTTTGCCAGAGGTCCACATATCTTTCTTACATGAGTTTGACTTTGTTGTGTGTACAGGTGCTTTACTCATACTTTACTCTCTGTTCTGTGCTGTTTTATGTCTGTGTTTAAAACGATTGACTATGCAATACGAATTTTTACCCAGCGTTATTTGATTATGGATGGGTATGATTGTGATTATTTTGCCAAATTGCGTGACCTCTTGTTTTTAAGTTGTAATGAACAAAATCCTTCATTAGATGAACGGAAGAACAGACAGGCAGGCAGACAGATAGACATACTGACAGGCACATAGACAGACAGACAAACAAACAAACAAACAAAAAGATAGACATCCTAAAGACACATGTGCAGTTTTTTGTCTCGGCTCCACATTGTCCAAAAACCTTGGACCTACCTTGGATTTTCGGGGCCATTCTTCCGACCCTCAAGCCGAAAATACTTACAGCTTCCCTGGCCTAATTATGCCTCTGCACGTACCAAGAATTAGAGTCTTTTAAATGCTTACAGAGGCCTTCGATGTGTATCGAAATACAAGCGACTCTGGTACAAAACGTCGCCAGGGCTTGGTAGGGCTGGGTATTTTCCAAGGTAATTGGTTTTACTCTCATCAAATAGTCTTGAGAGATTGTATTTATTCCGCTTTCCCAAACCAAAAGACAGGTAATCCAAATTAATCTAAATTGGCCAACAGAGATAAAGAGTATAGATGGCGCATGTGTGTTGAATACTGTTGAGTTCCCGGCTTCATTCCCGAGCATCTGCCTTTTCTCGAACTGCGCATAATTGCATACATGTACTGCTATTTCTTAATGCCATGATCATAAAACCCTCTAAGCAAGTGAAAATATTGACTCGTTATTCGGGTTGGTTTCGCTAAAATGCGATGAGAATTAAAGACGTAATGAAAATTCATGCATTTGCCGAGAGGATCCCGAACAAAAAGCAGTACTGATAATGTTAAATGGTCTACAACCTAATATTAAGATTATGAATAAAAAATCATTAGATTATGTTGGAATCAAGTTAGACTGAAAGAAAGGGGACATGTTTGAGGTCAGGGACACGTTTGAGGTCTAAACTTTCGCCAGGTCGCCTTCCTGAACGAAGTAAATCAGGCTCATCAAATATATTCAAGCATAATTGAACTATAATGATTAAGTGGATAGGTTTAGAATATGATTAATGGTTGTGAGAGATTACGAATAGGATAACAGTTTGTGAGCTTCGTAGATTCTCTCGCGCCATACTCAACCAGGATCTTTTTCAGTACAATATTTGTATATCCTTTATTTCATGAAAGGAGGTACCAATAAACAAAAAGGGGATTTTATTACATTACTCAGCCGTCATTTATTGAATGTCTCGCAAATCCGACATGAATATGGTGTATGGTTCTGCTAGAGTACATCTGACCTTACACAAAAAATAAATGAACCTCTAAAATGGAAAATAAATTTGTGGTCTCAGGCTGTTTTCGGAAATCTTAACATGAAAATGGCTACTCTTGTCTGTATACTATGTAGTTTACACAAATTAAAGGGCGAATTTCAGTATAAAGAAAAGTCAATATATATTCGATCGGATCACAGCGTACGGCACCCAGTCACCTAGCGAAGACACCACAGTTGTTTAATAGCCAAGCTAAGTTATTACAGTTTCTCTGTCTGAGACCCCTTCACACGCAGTCCCTGTAGAGTTCATGAGGCATACTCGCTATCAAACATTGTACACAAACGTTATCAGAGCGATGAATACATCGCTTTCCTAGGCGAAAGACAGCCTCGGGCACAATGCAACCAGCAGAGCTATCAACCCATGGTATAAATATTAGTAGATTTTCGATCGGATTCGAACTCACAGAGTATGGCACCTAGTCACCTAGCGAAGACTTCACAGTCAAAACCACTCGGCCAAACCCAAGCCTGAAATAAGAGTAGTTCAATAAGGCCAAAAAAAGGAAATGTTTCTGGTCAGGTCTCCCTTTAAAAAATGGTGCGGCGACGCGCATTTCATTTTTTTTCCCCTCAAGGGAGGGAGGAGGGTCAGTTTTAGAGTTTTATCAATGTAGTCACATGTATACTGTTCATGCAGTCACTGATCATGCCCCCACAGATTTTTCTCTTTCTCTTCAGCCAGTTTGGTTTGGTGTCAGCCACAGCCGCCGGCCACAAACAGAAAAAAAAGGGTGACGCGCTGTTGTTCAAGTGACGCGCGCGCTGACCAGAAACATTTCTTTTTCTTTTTTTGGCCTAACCAAGATCTTTCGATTAATCTGGCTGCGACTCGTCCACATGCTGCAAAGTTCATGAAGCACTCGCATTTACGTAGTATTACTCGCTATCACACATCACACAGAACTTTATCGGAGCAATGCATACATCACTTAACTGGGAGAAATACAACCCCAGGGACAATTCAATCCACCAGCAGAGCTATCATTCCATGTTTATTTCGTTTGTAAACTAAATCAACGATGCCCAGAATGGGTCTTTTTAAACTGAGCATCTGAATAGCCTAATTACTTCTTTCATGTCCGAAAATGTTTCATTGATTCGAAACGTAGTTTTAGTATTTCATTTCCAACGCGTGGCAAGTATTGATACTATGTTTCTCATCTGCAAAATATGTGACTGTGTGCCTATGGAAACGACTCTGTAAACTTGTTTTGCTGTATAAGTTCAATCCCTGACTACAACGATAGCGGTAACAACAACTTGTAATTGTATCATAAGTTCTGCTAATTAGACAAACTTTACCTGGCGAACCGTTGGTTGTATTTTACTACTCCATCATATCAAAAATATGACACTGGGTCGCCAATGAAGTTAATCCGTAGCTATTTGTCTCTGCTGTTGTCCATTAGGCTCCCTGCTAATTCTATTTGCGGTGCCAAGGTAGAGAATATGGTTTTTTGAATATCACTTAAAACCAGATATATCAAACATTCCTTTCAAACTTGGTACAGGGATAATACACTATGGTATATATATGCACGTCCTTTGTTTTGGGTATAGCACACATAATTCTAGTAGTGCTGATTTGCTTGATTAGTGATTTTGGAAAAATTGGTTTCTTAAGAGACTGCACAAAATTTGATGAAACTTTGTACACATATTGGTCACAGATACAGAGCTCTAATAGCATACGAAGACATTTGTCAGTATTATGTCAATTAATTGCTTATTTGCATAATTCATGAATTATTTTGGTAATATTTCAATAAATACTGACTCAAATTTGATTGATCTTCTTACGGATGTTTATATACTAGAGCTTTAGCAATCTGCAAAGTTATTGAGTAGCATCATATCATTTAATTGTTAATTTGCATATTTAATGAAGTTTTCTTTTAAAGCAATTTTCATCGGGGCTCATAAATACATGAAGAAAAGAAAAAGATCAAATACCAAAAAAGTAAACAATAAAGGTACGTTACTATCACCATATTTTTTCAATTTACATTTTGAATTTACATAGACGGCCATTGCCTGATTTCAATCGGTGATGAATCCCACACTTTAGTGGCACGGAAATGAAAACTGCTTTGTCCAACATTTAAAACACATCTAGGTACATAACAATCCAGACGAGAAGTAGAGCGTGTATAGTTATCATGAACATTTTCTTGTGGAGTAAATAAATGAGATAAATACTGTGGTCCAGAACCATTCATATACTTGAACTGCACATTGCCATGAAATAAAAAAATAATTCTCTGTCTAGTTGACATTAAATTAAACGTAGAAAATATGAAAGAAATTCAATTCCTAGTCCAAACAGACTACGTCACGCTTCCCACTGAAAAGTTTAAACCTTATCAAGATTACTTATGGTTGTATTACCAAAAACAATAGAACACTCAACTATAGCACTCTAACTGAGTCCTTAATAGATGACAGAACGACGATCAGAAGGGATATAGAAACACAATCTCCGAATTAAAACAATGCGTTGACTTAGTTTCTTGCACAAATTGTCTATGTGAAGATTCCATGATAATGTTTCATCAAGTGTTACCCCGAAGATTCCATCTGATTGTGCTTGTAAGATAGAAGTGCCAGCTATCTCTACAGATGATGAGGCATTTGTTTAATTAAGACGACTCCATCATTGATGACTTTTTATTTAATACTCTTAGATTTTTTAGCATTGATGGGAATTTCATCTGTTAAGCAGATTAAAGCCGTTGCACAGGAGTAATTCCTGTTGAAACCAGACCATGTTCCAAAGAGCAGGTTTGAAGTAGAAAAGTAATCAAACAATGCACTGTGAAGATGTCTTTCAATAATGAGTAAAATCTTGCTATACGATATGAAAAACGGATTGTACATCTGACGCTATCCAGTTACTGAAAGTTTTGTTCGAAATGTGAACAGCAACACAATATGTGCCACTAGTATATTTCAGGAGTTCAGTAGTTTAACTTATGGTGGCATGCAATGACTTAGTTTCACAGCCAATGGTACCAGCAATCTGCAATTTTTTAAGAGTCTCTTTATCTTAACCAGAATAGTTTGCACATCTGATTTGCATATTCATTGTCCAGGAATGTTGTACAATGTAATTAGTCTAAGTGTGAGACAGATACTGGCATATCGGATTGCGTATTCAGTCATTCAGGAGACATCGTAAAACCAGTTGCGTATTTGTACAAACATCGGCACATTTGTTTTTTCCCTCAAAAGTAGAATATTGCCCACAATGCTTGTAATATTATATTTGAACGTATGGTTTTCATGAAAGTACTCGCTGGGTTAAAAACCTGAAAGTGTCTGTACAGTAAAAATAACGGTTTGTAGAGTGACTATGCAGTGTGGGAATACAGTCAACAAAGCTGAAGGCGACTAAAATTTATTCCGATATCGTGTCAGGCTTCATTATTTATCAATAAGTTTAAAGTAAACGGAAGTTTAAATTTTGTGATTTGAAACGCTACAACAAAGGCTAGAATGGTTGAACTGGGTAAACATTCGTTTTAACAAAAGAACAATTCATGTCCTCACAATGGCAGAGGTCTTTATACGAATTTTATGACCAGACACAGCAGACAAGGCCGCAATCCATTGTGTTTTAAATTTAGAATGCCTATCTGTTTTCCCGTTCATGATTTTTATGAAAATGTAAAAATGTGCAGGTAGAAATAAGATTTATTTTTATAGTTTTTTAAGAATCTGCAGACAAACAAAGATTTACATTCGCACATTGTGATCACACTATTTAAAAGGCGCGCAATCGATGAAAGGGAACATTCACTCGTGATTGTAAGTCAAAAAAGGTAAGTTCACCTTTTTTCTTTCAGTGTTTTGCGGGTGTTACTTTCTGAAACATACTTTCGTCCAATCGACCTGGCGACCGTGGTATCTTAAAGGAATGCAATGCAAGAAATTCATTTTTTGTGGTATGTAGAGTGTTTGCTATCATTTGTTCAACGTGATTGCAAGGTATTAGGCGAAATGCAGTGTTTAGCATGTCGTGTACAAGAAATTCATCGACTGTTTTACTTCTAAGTCAAGTAAGGACCTCGCCTTTGAGCAACGTTAGTGAGATATATTCTATGTATAAAACATTGTCTTTTTCCCATTGAAGACATGCATTCGACAGTGTGTGTGTATTACTGGATGAGAACACGTCTTCACGAGATTTTTAAGTCATCATGAGACTAATCCTTCCGTAATTTGCAGCAAAAATTAGTATCCGGTGCTGATTTCCAGTACTCTCGACGGAAGATGAAGATCGTGATTCTGTTTGCCTTGTTCTGCTTGGCATCCCGTGGTTAGTATTATCTTATAACTCGTGTCATGATCAGTTGCACGTATGTTAATCGCTATGAAGGGGGGGGGGAGCGGATATTGATCGACTTTTATCTTGAATGAAAAGTCCCTAAAGTTTACCGATAATGGAATATGGCTTCGGCCCTTGTGTTTACTCTCAAGCTAAATTTTAGATAATTGACAATGCAACCAAGATATCTGGACAAGTGATGGACAACGTGCCATGTACAGACAACTCGTCGTGCGAGAAGACAAATCTCTGACTGGGGACTCGACCTCCTTAACTGAAACTGCTTTTCCCATATTATATGTCACTGACAATTGTGTATTTTTGCAAGGTTTTCCTACATACAGAAGCCTTTGACATCAACGATTATGTATTTCAGGTTCAGCGGGCAAGAAGAAGAATAAACAACCTCATATCTTGCACATGGTGGCTGACGATCTTGGTAAGACTTATCTACAGTCAAATTTTAAATTTTGATTTTTTTCAGTTAGGCTACTGCATCCTTAAAGTATCCTTCTTTGGCACCAAGAAAACTGCTTCAGTTAAAGGCGGAGTCTCCCTTTAAAAGGACGCGAAGCTATGGCGGCGTTCATTGTGTAAGTGGACATCAAACAGGCAACACGCGGGCACATGCTCAAGAAAATGCCGCTTTATAGTTTTTTTTAACCGCAAAAATGCAGACAGACTGCCAAGCGGTCAGCGCGAAGCTGCTGCCGATCGAACTCTATGGTTATATTCCAATTCTAACGCGAGTGGAAGACGATTTTTTAAGAAATTCGAGCGTTGGTGGTGGGAAATCAATGACCGTAGGCGATTTGAACCGACCGTCAATCAAACGCTTGTATAAAATTTGCTTGCAGGAGTATCAAAAGGTGACAAAAGGTTAAGATCAGTTTGTGTAATTAATGTTATAGAAATCAAACATCGAACTGGTCAGGTGTTTGACTGGGAGGAGAACCCCACTAATGCGAAAAACTGGGATTGAAAATTGCCGCTTTAAGAGAAAGCGAAGTTTCCGTCACAAGTGTTTGGCATGATTATTTTCTGCTTGGAGACGTATTGTTATTTCCTTTTTCATTTTCAGGATGGGATGATATAAGTTGGCACAATCCTACTATGATCACACCAAACCTACAAGATCTGGCTGACAATGGTGTTATCTTGGACAACATGTATGTACAGACATCTTGCAGTCCGTAAGTATTGCTACATCAGTAATAAAATGAAAGATTCACCTCACCTGTTAAAAACCTGGTGATCGGTCATTTAATTGTTGCTACGTCATCATAAACTGGCCTCAGTCGCTTGGCTTTCCTCCGCAGTTGTTACTGGCTGGCCTAGCCCGACGATATATGCAGAAGCCTAGCAAAGTATATTGTTTGCATCTGCTTTCAATTTAAACTCTGTTTTGACACTTATATGCCCTCATACTTCGGGCAATTCTAAGTAATTACTCAATATTTACTTCCATAAAAACAAAAATATAATTACGTTGAATTTCAGAACTACAACGTACTTGGGTGATTAGAAAAACGTTTCTGGCGACAGAAAATAACGCCATCTGCATTTATTACAAACCTTTTCCTTTGATAGATTTCGCAACAATTGAACCAAATACGAAGTCCACTGTTCTCACGACCAAAAGGCTTTACCGAAAAATAGGCTGTCGAAGCATTCTGTGCAGTTTTATTCAGGGGAAATGTGATAAAGGCAGTAAGAATGTTCAAGTAGTAAGTGTACGGATGAGTTTTCAATGGGAGAGCAGCAACACTAGTACTGACTGGCAATGTTGACTCTAGCACGATGAACGTTGTATAGGATTGTTGCAAAATTGTCGAAGGAGAACGTTTATAATGAATATAGTTGGCATTATTTTTTATGGCTTTTATCGCTCATCACCCTATAGTTGTAATTCCAAGCTATTTTGAAATTCACTATAGATTAAATTACCCTGCTTAAGTTACCTTAGTTCATGTTTTCAATGCTTCGAACTTTACCTGTAAATAAATCCCCGGATTAAGTAAGCAAGAGCAAAATATAGACGTTAAGCTGGGGGTGTGCAATGTAGCTGTATATGATAGTGATTTAAGCGTCCTACCCGCATTAGTCCCTTAAGGTCCAGTGATAGAAGTATAACTAGTAGGCCAGAGCTTTTCCGATTTTCTAAGTCACTGAATTTTCACTTGTCTGTCTCCTTTCAGAACCCGTTCCTGCTTGATGACTGGTTACTATTCGGCCAAGATTGGATCTCAGGTAATAAATTAATAGAAAAATAAAGACAAGACATATTACGAATATCAGATATTTAAAAGCGAACGGACTTAAAGAGGACACCAGAGACAAATATTACGAAAAGAAATTCTTAGCGTTGGCGAAAGTTCACTTCCTGTTGCAGTAATTTTATACTAAATATCAGAATAAACGGAAACAAAACGAAAGTACACAGACGAAGACTAAAACTCAAATTCTAAGCATGTTTCATTATTACAAATCCAGCTTTATTCATTAGAGACTTTAAAAGATCTTACAGTGGACGGACTTTGTTACACTAAAATCATTTCGTTTTTGCAAACTATGCTTCATCTATAAATGGTCGGAAACGGTAGCTTTATCACTTCTTGCAAGTCTGAGATTCAGAACATGTAAATATGTCGACCATCCTGGATTAAACTTGGACTTATCCGATCAGGAACATCAATATTTTGAACTCGCGAAAAAGTTACATTGTTGAAGGAAAAATTCTTGTGAATGATGTAGTCCAGGAAGAACCCAGAATTATCAGTTTCAGGTTGCGTACAATATCGACTGGTGAAATATAAATCGAGAAAGCCTAACATTAACCTCAAGATGGCTAAGATGTGACAATTTCTCTGAAAAACGGGTTTATCACACTTTTCTTATGCTTTATATCGTTTGGTATTTCAGCATTTGGTCTACAAACCTGACCGTCCACACGGATTGCCGACATGGCTGACCACGTTGCCTGAGATATTGCAATCAAAGGGATACGCCACGTATGGTGTTGGCAAGTGAGTTATCTGATAGTGATTGTTGTTTCTCCGGTGTCAGTTGGCACCTTCGCATTCGAGTTAATTCTTGAGTTCAGTTAATCGAGAAACTTGTTAGATGGTATAGTTTGCTGGTCGGCGAGTCCATGGTTATTACGCTCCTGTCATAATCCGAGCTATCTCTCTCAGTCTCTGTTTGCTTCTCTATGCCTCTCTCAATACATACATTCTCTATTCGTTCATACATACATACATACATACATACATACATACATACATACATACATACATCATACATACATACATACATACATACATACATACATACATACATTCATACATACATACATACATACATACATACATGTTTATGTTAGAAGACTGACCCTACTTTATACTCTCTATTCTCAGATGGCATTTAGGTTACTGCAACGAGTCTTACATTCCAATCAACCGAGGTTTCGATCACTTTTATGGTTTCTATCTCGGATCTGTCGACTACTATACTCATTTAACTTCAGAGAAAGGTAAGACGTACAACGAGAAGCTCCATCGGTCCAGAGTTGACCTGACGAACGAAGAAAAGCTCATTAATCTTTGAAAAAAAGTGTTTGTCCAACCTCATTTACTAATCTTAAAGGCAAGCCTCGATGAATTCGTTTCACCAATTCCATCACGATCACATGATCGGTGTGAAAGGCTTTAAGTGATCATCATTTGAGCAACTGTATAAGCTATTTCTTATCTATCTATCGCTTTTTACTATAGTCGACGTAGTTGCTGTGCGAGAAGGGACACGCTTTCTAAAACAGCATTTACACATTTGTACTATCCAGTCACACGCCATGTATGTGTTCCTCAAAAGCCTAAGAGAGAACATGATCACATTTATGTTCACAGACAGGCCAAGAGTTTATATTGCAGAATTTGCCTTAGATAACTGAAATATCTAAACACTTTGCACAGGAAAACTGAAGCTTCACACGATCTAACTCTGACTCCCCTCATTACAGGACCCTATGGTTCGGACGCGTTATACTACGGTTACGATTTCCGTGATGATGGTGAAAAAGTAGAAGGAGAGGGTGTTGATGGCGTGTACTCATCCGTAAGTATGATATGAAAATTAAGTATAATATGAAAATTCTGCATGTGAAAAAGGATTTATCCTTGTCAAAGCTTATCATGTTAAGCCTTTTCTGTACGTAAAGTTAAATTTCGCGAGTTTAAGAAAAGTTAAAATCACGCGTGATCTAAACTACGTCATTGCATCAATGTTATGATGTGATGCAAAAAGCCAACGACTAAATTCGTAGCTTGAGATATGCCTAGTATTGTGTCGTCAGATTGAATGTAATTAGTTTTACCTCATCTCTCACTACACTGATGTCTTTGTTTCTAGTTATTATTTCGTGAAAAACTCCTGGGCATTATTAATGGACATGACGCTAACACACCAATGTACCTCTACCTAGCATTCCAGCTACCCCATTCACCGCTCACTGTAAGTAGATAAATGTATTCTTCCGCCACAATAAGATCAT
>LD348853.1:6515-22182 GCA_001465055.1 Ptychodera flava | reverse complement strand
GGCGGCGCAATATACCGGCGCAAAATGGCGGCGCACTTTGAAATGCGCCGGCGCAGTTTGCCGGCGCACTTTGGTGATTTCAAACCGCTTACATACCTGCGCTTTGACGCAATCAAAAAGAAAATAAAGGACACATCGTGATAAATCTTCGCATAAGATTGGCAAAAGACAAATGCATGACATAGTGAAGGAGGAAAAAAGAAATCCCAACAAAACCTATGATAAGGTAAAGCCAAGACACCCAAGTATGGTAGTGTAAATGTTTATTGGCAACATATAGAATTGCCAAACGTATAACATAAACAAAAGCAACAAAAAATCTGTCCTGAGATCTTGACATCTCTAACTCCGCCTCACCCTTACGACAGACGTTTACCCTACCTCCTGTGGTAATATATATTGGATGCCTCTTGCAAATCTGACTTTATAGTAACTACTACAAAGGCCTTTTTCACATCAGTTTTTAGATGCGCCAGCCTTGAGAAAATAAGAAGCGCTGAGCATCGGTGCACGTACAGTTTGTTGCATAGCGTTACCTTCAGTTAACCAAGTCAGACGCAAAACTAGCCGACCTCTGAGTAAAAGGAAAATCATCAGCCTTGGAATTAATTAGTAGAAATAATTGCATAGACTCTTTGGCATGGCGGCGATAATAAAGCCTCATTCCTCTTGCATTAGTCGTGTTCGAGTATCTTCAATTTTAAACCACGACTGCACACTGTTGAGTAATCGAAGTTTTTCGATGTTTGTTATTATTGTCGGATGCCGCCAATCATACAAGATGACAATACAAAGACGAACATGCTGAGAAAACCAAATGATTTCTCAAAAGTAGGAGAGTAGTTTGCAACTGTTTGTCAAACAAAAATCACCACATGCAAAGGCGATCATAACGTTTTCGGAAAGAAAATCCTACAACGTCAAGGCAAATTGCTGATAGCAGCAAAAAGCAAGTTAGCGTGAGAATATGAAACTCGTAAAAGCTCGTAAAATTCAACAAAAAGGAGATTGGAAGATATCTGTCTTGTATGGAAATCCGGTCACGATATGCGACATGAGACCTGCGACTTCAAAACTGCGGCCTGCGTCCTGCGTGTTTGTCAAACTGCAACCTGCGACATCCAGGTGCTCTGGCCTAGCTGCCACCTGCGAGTTTGAAACTGCGACTTGCGAGATCACGACCTGATCCATGATTTTAGGTATTTGGTGTTTATTGAGAGTATGAAAAGCAGTCACAAGTAATATCAGTGATAAGTGGTGTCATTTAGGAAAGAGATGAGCTTCGATCAGGTGCTGCCAACTAAGCTGTTCGTGCAAAAAGGTGTTCGTGCGCAGTTTTTCAGCGGGCGGGCAAATTTTAAAACTAATCAGAGGGAGGGTAGAGAAAATCGATATTTACTGTGGGCGGGAAAGAAATTTCATTATTTTCAGTGGGCGGGGAGAAAATGTTTGACAGTGGGTACCCGAAAATACGTAGAGGGAGGGGAAAACCGTAGTTGATTGAAGTTGAGGAAGAGGGGAGCAATGTTCCAAGATATACTTCTAGCCGCTCGCACGGTTTTGTGTTGATTAGGGTTGTCTTGTGGTATCTAGTGGGCAACGGGGAATTTCAGTAGTGGGGAGAGGGCAGTGGGGAGCTTGAATTGTTGTGGGGTGTGGAGAACGGGCAGACCATAGATACTGGAGGGCAGTGGGCATCAAATGTCAGTGGGAGGGCACAATTTCCGTGTAAGCCAGTGGGAGGGCAGTTACGAACAGCTCTACTTTCCCCTCCGAATTTTAGGTCAAGGTCAAAAATACGTAAAATTGGTATATTAGCCTTCAAAACATGTTTTGTGATGATTTTGAGAAATTGATGATATTTACCAGTTGGCGGCACCTGTTCGATGACACAGCTGTGTTGGCCTACGTGTTGTTCGGTTGCTTTCAAAGTCCGGTTTCAAAGGGACAATGCTTAACTGATCACCGATTTTCATGTATAAAATTTGTTTTGATAGGCCTACTTCAACAAGCATGTAGTTATATATGTTGTTTCCTAAAGTGGTGGCTATTTCACAGATCGAAATGACCTAGTTTAAGCATAAAGAAGTATTCTGTGGTTGTTGTAATTCGATTCCGGTGACCATGCACCCCACCCAGCTCTAGACATCATTTATCTCGCAGTTTGTAAGTCGCAGATCGACTGTGGGCCTGCCTGCGAGATGTGACTGTAACTGTGATGTATTTGCGACTCAGGTCGCAGTTTGACAAACACGCAGGACACAAGTCACTGTTGTGAAGTCGCAGCTTACAACTAGGTCTAAATGCCGAAGTCGCAGGTCGCATGTTTCAAACTCGCAGGACGCAGGTCGCGGTTTCGAAGTCGCATGTCGCATGTCGCATGTCGTGACCGGATTTCCATAGTCTTGCAGTAATTAAAAGCTCCAAGGCGTTTTGATTTACTACATGCAGTGGGCTCACTATCTCAATAAATAAATAACATAATATTATGAGCCTCTTGCGCTACAAACTCTACAATGTCTGATTTGATTTGGGTGAGTCAGAAATTCTTCTGTTAATTTCATGTTCAGTAGTTTCCATTTTTAGCATTTGATACAAGAGAGGACTTATACTGACGAATACATTGTGAAGCATGGTTTGTTTTTTTTCAGTTGACTAAATTTTGTAAATGCAGCTGGTAGATGTTTATCTGAATATTAAAAATGTTCAAGTTGTTTAGGAATGAAATGTATGTATACTTTTATCCGTAATATTGTTAATTCCTTAATTCCTTAAAATGTAGCATCACATTTACATCGTCATATGAGTGAAACAGAAGTAATGGCCTTGACATTAAGACACATTTATCACCTTAGCATTTTGCAGTTACCATTTTTATTGTCCGCAAGTCTTATCAAAGTTATTTCCCCTACAAGAACAAAATTAGGCAAAGGAAGAAGACATAGCACATCACAAACTCACACACGTGCCTTTCAATATTTGATGTTAAAAGAGAGAGTGTTTAAATCACGTGTAAGCATCAATGGATCTCCCGAAATGTCTACATTCATTGAATAAAATCAAGTACAGTCTGCCAAGATATGACATTTAACAGTGACACTCAAAATGGACATTGAACGTTCTGTTCCATGTAGTACATAAGGCTATTTCATGATTGCAAACATGCATTCGTAACTAAACTCTGATGAGGTGATGTTACAAGTTTAGTACACACACATCATTTAAGGGCTTTTAAATGGTAAAGAAGAATATTTAATCACTGGGAAAAATGCTTGTTATACCTTCAGTATATTTACGTATATATACGTATATGAAAAATAATACTAATTGCATACGTAACGTATATCTTTGTATATAGAACATTCCAAGACGTTGATATGCGTAGCGTATATCTTTGCAGATCAAGAGTATACATAGTGCAGGTCTTTGCACACTACGTTTAAACTGTACTTATGCATTTTATTAGTATACGTAGTACGTGTATTCTGAACGTATTAGACACATGTACTGAATCAGTATATGTGTATATATTGTTTTATCACATGAACTGGCCCGAATCGCAACCTGCGTGACGTAGAACAGGACGGATAAGAATTCCGGATTACCCCTGTTGTACGTCATCAACCGGAACTTTTTTCTTGCATGGTGCTATTCATACATGCGTCGCGACACAGACAGATTTGTTGTGATCGATGCCGTGCTAGCTCTCACGTTATTTTTACAAAAAAGGTGACGCAATATATCCACACAAGGAAACATAGAGGGCATATTTGTCCAACGTAATTTCGAGTCGCTAAAACTGTAGCTTTTCCCTAGAATCGAATGGAGATACCGTCGATCGTTTTATTTTAATGGCCCAG
This sequence comes from Ptychodera flava, assembly GCA_001465055.1. Classification (NCBI taxonomy): domain Eukaryota; kingdom Metazoa; phylum Hemichordata; class Enteropneusta; family Ptychoderidae; genus Ptychodera; species Ptychodera flava. The sequence goes on along the minus strand of LD348853.1, from coordinate 18,322 downwards.
TAACGTCGCGGCTCCAGTCGAGTCGTGTAGGCTCAATGTGCACGTACCTGGCGATCCCGGTTGGCGATAAAACCGAAACCTACACCTCAACGTAAGTTCAACTGAATAAATGAATACAGTATCATCTTCGGGAAAGCGACATAGGAGGTACAAACATAAAGTCATTCGACTAACAACAATAAATTTCCTTCATCGCAAGATTATTCAACATGCAAGAGCATGCAGTTGATATGAATATTTTATAGAGAGACATGGCCATCTCTCTTACAAACTGTTAAATCAAGGTTACACCAGAGAAAGACTTGTCTCTACATTCAAACGGTTTTTGGCAGTTATCACAAGATGGTGGATAAATACGACTGTCTCTTCGACAAATGATCGCTGATGGCATCAGTGACGTTTGGCCTTGGTGACCACGACCTATTGACTTACAGATTGATATGTGGCGAAAAAATTTCATTAAATAAACGGAAGACCAGACAGGTAGACAGACAGACAAACAAACAAACAAACACACAAAACAGACAGAAATCCTAAAGGCACATTTTTTTGTCTCGACTCTACATTTTCAAAAAACCTTGGACCTACCTTTGATTTTCGAGGCCATTCCTACGACCCATCAAGCCAAAACGATTGGGAACTTTCCTGGCTTTATTATGTTTCTTTTAAATGCTTACCGAGGCCTTCGATGTATATTGAACTACAAGCGACCCAGGTACAATTTTTCCCCAGGGCTTGGTAGGGCTTGATATTTTCCAAGTTTACTGTTTTTGCTCTCATCAGATAGTGTTGAGAGATTGTATTTATTCCCCTTTCCCTAAACCAAATGACAGGTAATCCAAATTAATCTAAGTTGGCCAACAGAGGTAAAAGAACATAAACGGCGGTGAATAAGGTCGAGTGCCTAGACTCGAACTGCGCATGCCTGTACGGCTATATGTTGATGCCATCGTTAAACCCCCTTAGCAAGTGAAAATCTTGACTGTAGTTCGGGCTGGTTTCGCTAAAATGCAATGGGAATTAAGACATAATGAAAATGAGTACATTTGCCGAGAAGATCTCGAACAGTACTGATAAATTTAAATGTTCTAGAATCTCATATCAAAATATGAATAAAAAATCATAAGATTGTGTGAGAATCAAGATAAACTGAAAAACGGGACATTTTGAGGTCAGGGAAGTGTTTGGGGTATAAACGTTTGCCAGGTTGCTTTCCTGAACGAGAGAAATCAGGTTCTTAGCATTAAATGAGCCATAGTCTAGCTCAATGAGTGAAGTTCTGTTTGTGGGACAATATATTCAAGTAAGTAGATATGTTTAGAACGTGATTAATGGCTGTGAGATTGTGTGAGAATCAAGATAAACTGAAAAAATGGGACATTTTGAGATCAGGGAAGTATTTTGGGTCTAAACTTTTGCCAGGTTGCTTTCCTTAACTAGAGAAATCAGGTTCTTAGCATTAAATGGGCCACAGTCTAGCTCAATGAGTGAAGTTCAGTTGGTGTTACAAGATATTCAAGCACAATTGAACTATGATGATTAAGTGGATAGGTTTAGAATATGATTAACGGTGAGAGATTACGAATAGGATAACAGTTTGTGAGCTTCGTAAATTCTCTCGTGCCATACCCGACCAGGATCTTTTTCAGTACAATATTTGTACATCCTCTATTTCATGAAAACAAATATAAATAAACGAAAAGGTATTTTATTACAGTATCCTGCCGTCTTTTATTGAATGTATCGTAAATCCGACATTGATATGGTGTATGGTTCTGCTAGAGTACATCTGACCTTACACAAACAATAAATGAACCGTTAAAATGGATGTTAAATTTGTAATCACAAGTTGTTTTCGGAAACCTTAACATGAAAATGGTTACTCTTGTCTGTATACTATTTAGTTTACACAAATTAAAGGGCATATTTCAGTATAAAGAAAATCCAGTATAAAGAAAATTCTATATAGTTTCGATCGGAACTGAACTCACAGTGCACAGCACCAATTCACCTAGCGAAGACACCACAGTCAAACCCGCTCGGCCAAATCCTCACCCTTAAAAAAGAAATGTTTAAGAGTCGAGCTAAGTTATTACAGTTTTTCTATCTGCGACCGCTCCACACGCAGTCCCTCTAGAGTTCATGAGGCATACTCGCTATCACACATTGTACACAAACTTTATCAGAGCAATGAATACATCTCTTTCCTTGGCGAAAGACACAGCGTACTCAAAGCGTACGGCACCCAGTCACTTAGCGAAGACATCACAGTCAAAACCACTGGGCCAAACCCCACCCTGAAAAAAAGAGTGGTTCAATAACCAAGCTGTTTCGATTATTCTGGCTGCAACCCGTCCACGTGCTACAGAGTTCATGAAGCACTCGCATTTACGTAGTATTACTCCCTATCACACACCACCAGCAGAGCTATCATTCTATGTTTATTTCGTTTGTAAACTAAATAAACGATGATGCCAATAATTGGTCTTTTTTAAACTGAGCATCGGAAAAGCCTAGTTACTTCTTTCTTGTCAAAAAATGTTACATTGACTCGAAAAAGTAGTCTTCGTATTTCATTTCAAACGATGGCAAGTATTGATACTATGATTCTCATCTGCAAAAAATGCAGATATAGCAAACATATATTTCAATCTTGGTGCAGGGATAATGCACTATGGTATACATATGCACGTCCATTGTCTTGGATATAGTACACACAATTAGTGCTGATTTGCATAATAAGTGATTTTGGAAAACAATTGTTTCTTAAGACACGGCACCAAATTTGATGAAACTTTGTACAAATGTTGGTCACAGAGAGCTCTTATAGCACACAGAGACATTAAATGTAGAAAATAAAGCATCTGAAGGAAAATCAATTCCTAGTTCAAAAAGCGTACGTAACGCTCTCTTTTGAAGAATGTAATAATGTTTGTATTACCCCTAGCATTACAACAATAATCTAAAGCACTCTGAGTAAGACCATAATACATAAGAACACACGACGATCAGAAGGGATATAGGAAACGCACTCTTCCAAGTAAACCAATGCGTTAACTTAGTTTCTTACATTAATTATCTATACAGAGATTCAATGATAAGGTTTTATTAAGTGTTACCAAAAATATTCAACCTGAATGTACTTATGAAATCTGAGTGTCAGCTATTTCTACAGAAGATTAGGCATTTGTTTCATTCAGACTACTACGCCATTGATGAGTTGTTATTAAAGACACTTAGATTTTATAGCATTACTAGCAATTTCATCAGTAAAGCGGATTAAAGCCGTTGGACAGGAGTAATTCCTGTTGAAACCAGATTATGTGTCAAAGAGCATATTTGAAGTAGAAAAGTAAATAAACAATGCACTGTGAACATGTCATTCAATAATGAGTAAAATCTTGCTATATGATATGAAAGACATATTATACATATGACGCTATCCAGTTACTGAAGGTTTTGTTCGTAACTGCGGACAGCAAACAATATGCGCCAGTTGTATATTTTCACGATTTCAGTATTTTAACTTATGGTGGCATGCAAAGACTTAGTTTCACAGTCAGTGGTACCAGCAATCTGCATTTTCGGAGAGTCCCTTTACTTTAACCAGAATACTTTGCACATCTGATATGCATATTCAATGTCCAGAAATTGTGTACAATGTAATTATTCTAAGTATAAGACAGATACTGGCATATCGGATTGTGTATTCAGTCATACAGGAGACATCATAGAATTCAGTTGTATATATTTGTACAAACATCGGCATATTTGTTTTTTTGTCTTAAAGTAGAATATTGCCAATATTTTCTGTAATATTATATTTTAACGTATGGTTTTCATGATTCATATTATACTTTATTTCGTATTAAGTGTTTTTATAGTATATGATTTCCTATCATATTAAGAACATATTTCATTTCACGGGTACAAAACTGAAAGTGTCTGTACCGTAGGAAAAGCAGTTCGTGGCGTGACTATGCAGTGTGGAAATTAAGTCAACCAAGCTGAAGGCGGCAAAATTGATTCCGATATCGTATCAGGCGCAATTATTTATCAATCGAATTTAAAGTAAACGGAATTTTTAAGTTTGTATTTTGAAAAGCTACAACAAAGGCTACAATCGTTGAACTGGATAAACATTCGTTTAACGAAAGAACAATTAATGTCCTCGCAATAGCTGAGTTCTTTATTCGAATTTACGATTAGACACAACAGACAAGGCTGCAATCCATTGTGCTTTAAATTTAGACTGCCTGTCTGTTTTCCCGTTCATGATTTTTATGAAAATGTCAAAATGTGCTGGTAGACGTGAGGTTTATTTTCATAGTTGTTTGAAGAATCTGCAAACAAACAGAGAGTTACAATCGCGCATTGTGATCACAGTATTTAAGAAGCGCGCAATCGATGAACGGGAAAATTCACTCAAGCTTGTTAGTCAAAAAAGGTAAGTTCATCTTTTTTTCTGTCAGTGCTTTGCAGTTGTTACTTTCTAAAACATATTTTCGATCAATCGTCCTGGCGATAGTGACATGTCAAAGGATTGCAATGCACGAAATTCGTTTTTCAGTGGTATGTAGAGTGTTTGCTATTATTTGTTCAACGTGATTGCAAGGTATTTGGCGGAATGCAGTTGTTAGGGTGTCGTCGACAAGATACTCATCGACTGTTTTACTATCAACGTACGTTTTCATGTCAAATAAAGACCTCGCGTTTGAGCAACGTTACTGAGATACAGTCTCTGTGTAAAACGTCGTCCTTTCCATTGAAGACATGCATTCAACAGTGTGCGTGGATTACTGGATGAAAACTTGACTTCACGAGAATTTTAAGTTATCATGAGACTAATCTTTGCCGTAATTTGCAGCAGAAATTCTTATCCGGTGCTGATTTCCAGTACTCTCGACGGAAGATGAAGATCGTGGTTCTGTTTGCCTTGTTCTGCTTGGCATCCCGTGGTTAGTATTATCTTGTCACTCGTGTCATGATCAGTTGCACGTCTGCCAATCGCAATGGGTTGTGGATGAGATATTGATCGACTTTCACCTCGAATGAAAAGTATCTAAAGTTTGCCGATAATGGAATTTGGCTTCAGCCGTTGCTTTTACTCTCAAGCTAAATTTTAGATAATTGACAATCCAACCAAGAGATCTGAACAAGGGATTGACAACGTGCCATGTACAGACAACTCGTCGCGAGAGAAGATGAATCTCTGACTGGGTACTCGACCTCCTCAACTAAAACTGCTTTTCCCATATTATATGTCACTGACGGTTGTGTATTTTTGCAATGTTTTCCTACATACAGCAGCCTTTTGTATTTCAGGTTCAGCGGGCAAGAATAAGAACAAACAACTCATATTTTGCACATGGTGGCTGACGATCTTGATAAGATATTTATCTACAGTCGAATGTTAAAGTTTATTCTGTTAGGCTACTGCATCCTTAACGTATTCTTATTTTACTCTGAATTTGATAACTGCTTCAGCTAGAGAAAGCGAAGTTCCCGCAACAAGTGTTTGGCATGATTACTTTCTGCTTGGAGACATATTGTAATTTCCTTTTTCATTTGCAGGATGGGATGATATAAGTTGGCACAATCCTACTATGATCACACCAAACCTACAAGATCTGGCCGACAATGGTGTTATCTTGGACAACATGTATGTACAGACATCATGCAGTCCGTAAGTATTGCTACATCAGTGATAAAATGAAAGATTCACCTGTTAAAAACCTGGTGATCGGTCATTTAATTGATTCTACGTCATCATAAACTGTCCCCAATCGCGTGGCTTTTCTCCGCAGCAGTTACAGGCTTGCCTAGGCCTACGCGATATATGTAGAAGCCTAACAAAGTATATTGTTTCCATCAGCTTTCAATTTACTCTGTTTTGACACTTATATGCCCACATACTTGGGGCAATTCTAAGTAATAACAGTCATTGTCACATGAACTGGCCCGAATTCCCACCTGTGTGACGTAGAACAGGACGGATAAGAAATCCGTATTACCCCTGTTGTACGTCATCAACCGGAACTTTTTTCTTGCATGGTACCGTTCATACATGCGGGTCGCGACGTGAACATAGACCTATTTGTCGTGATCGATGCCGTGCTCTCGTGACACTTTTTCAAAAAAGGTGACCGGATAAATCCACACATGGAAACATAGAAGGCATTTCCAGCGAAATTTCGAGTCGCTAAAACTATAGCTGTTCCCGAGAATCGAATGGGGATACCGCCGATCCAGTCGAGTCGCCTCGTATTTAGGCTCAATGTGGACGTCGCTGGCGATCCCGGTTGACGATAAATCTGAAATCTTCACCTCAACGGAAGTTCAACTGAATAAATGAGTACAGTATAATCTCATGAATCTTCGGGAAAGCGACATACAGGCACAAGCATAAAGTCATTCGACTTACAACGATACATTTCCTTCATCATACAAAAAATTCCGTAAATTCTTGCCGATCGGAATCAAACCTGCAGCGCGGCGTAAGGCTGTAGCGCTAGCGAAGACATCAACTGTTGAGCTGTATATGCATGGCAGCACTGTGGAATTCGATTTACTTCTAAAGTTGACTCAGACAACACTCAAAACAGAGTTTCCGTCAAGTAAAATTAGGATGTATCTACGGGTGAGATATATGTCACTGCAAACATCAAAGTCATTAAGACGAAAACATTGACGACCGAGATCGGGATTAACGAGTTGACACCGGCATGGCAGAGACCGGTGACGGCAGCGTTGTGGGCATAAAGTACATGCAATGAGGTACACTCTTTGTGTCATCGAACGGAATCTTTCGCGCTCGCCACGGTCGTAAACTTATGTGATATTTTGAAAAGCCACGGAATCTCTGAAAATGAGAATTACTGTTTCGATCGTGTCGTTGCATTTACTTCATAAATATATTTCTAAATATTCTGAATAACTCTGAATACTAGAGCTATCCGTCGCTAGCACGATGAAAGTTATATCCACCGTACCGATGGCCGACTTGCCTTGGCATCGGTACAGCGCGAGACAATGATTGACAGGTTCACGTGACAGAATCCGTATGTCTGGTTGGTGGAGATACCATTTGATGTAGCAAATTGCAGCTTGATGGGATTTATGAATTAAAGTATCTCCTGGGTGACGGACCGCTTTACTCTTTAAAGGAAAGTAATCCGCGTAAGTAAAACACAAATCGCGACGAAATTCATGCACTTTGTTACGATAATTTTGATCCATTCACGTCAAAAGAAAAATAAGAAGACTGTTCATGTGATAAATATATAATTTTCTCCTCGAAAGTCGCTGAATATATAATTTTCTCGTGTTTTTCGCGGAGCCGCACAACTTCTCGCCTTAGGCGGGAAAAACACTCGTATACAATGACGTCAAACAGAGAAAAATACCATGGGATTATATATAAATATTTACTTCCATAAAAAAACAAATATATAATAACGTAGAATTTCAGAATTACAACATGCTTGGATGATTAGAAAAAACGTTTCTGGCGATAGAAAATAACGCCATCTGCATTCTTTAGATTGCCATACATTCTCTTTTGATAGGTTTCGCAACAAGTGAACCAACTACAAAGTCCACTGTTCTCACATACAAAATATATTCTGTGTAGGAAACATCAATCGTCGTACTGACCGTAAACATTTCACAGAAAAAAGACTGTCGTTAGCGTTCTGTGCAGTTTCAACGACGAGAAATGTGATAAAGTCAATATGAATGTTCAATCAGTCAGTGTACGGGTGAGTTTTTCAATGGGAGAGCGGCAACACTCATGTTGACTCTTATTGGATTTTTGTAAAATCTATCAAAGGAGAACGTTTATAATGAATGCAGAAATGTTTTTCTTATCACCCTATAGTTGTAATTCCAAGCTTTTTTGAAATTCACTATAAAGTAAATTGCCAAATTTATCTCAGTTCATGTTTTTAATGATTCGGACTTCAACTTTAAATAACTCACCTGATTAAGTGCGCGAAAGCAAAATATAGATGTTAACTTGTGGGTATGCTGTGCAGCTATTTATGATAGTGATTCAAACATCCTATCCGCATTAGTCACTTGAGGTCACGTGATTAAAGTATAACTAGTAGTCCAGAGCTTTTCCGATTTTCCAAGTCGCTGAATTTTCACTTGTTCGTCTCCTTTAAGAACCCGTTCCTGCTTGATGACTGGTTACTATTCAGCCAAGATTGGATCTCAGGTAATAAATTAATAGAAAAATAAAGACAGAAGACAAATGAAGAATGCTCGAAAGAGAGGAAATCAGCTATTTGAAAGACGAACATACTGAAAGAGAACATCAGTGACAAACCTTACGAAAAGACATTGTTAGGCGCTGGCGAAAGTTCACTTTCTGTCTCCGTAATTTTATCCTAAACATCAAAATAAGTGTACAGACAAACACTAACACTCAGATCTCAGCATGTTTCGCTTTTACAAATTCAGCTGTACTCATTACAGACTTAATAAAATCTTCCAGTAGACGGACTCTGTTATATTAAAATCATTTTCGTGATTTTGCAAATTTTGCTTACTCTATGAATGTTCAGAAAGGTAGCTTTATCACTTCTGGCAGGTCTTAGATTCAGAACATATGAAACCTGTCGACCATCCTGGATTAAAGTTAGACTTATCCGATCAGAAAAATCAATATTTTGAACTCGCGAAAAGGTTACATTGTTGAAGGAACAATTCTTGTGAATGATGTGGTCCAGAAGGAACCCTGAATTATCTGTTTCAGGTTGTCGACTGGTGAAATATCAATCGAAAAAGTGTAACTTTAATCTCTAGATGGCAAATATATGACAATTTATCTGAAGAAACGTGTTTTACACACTATTCTCATGATTTATATTGTTTGGTATTTCAGCATTTCGTCTACATACCTAATCGTCCACACGGATTGCCTACATGGTTGACCACGTTGCCTGAGGTATTACAGTCCCAGGGATACACGACGTACGGAGTTGGAAAGTAAGTTGTCTGAGAGTGATTATTGTTTCTCCGGCGTCATAGGCACCTGGATATTCAAATTAATTCTTGAGTTCAATTAATCGAGAAAGTTGTTATATGGTATATTTTGCTTGTCGGCGAGTTCATGGCTATTATGCGTTTGTATAATCCAAGCTAATTCTCTCAGTCTTTGTTTGCTTCTTTCTGTCTCTTACAATACATACATTCTCTATTCGTTCGTCTATACATGCAAAACATCCATCAAGCCATCCATCCATCCATCCATCCACCAATCCATCCATCCATCCATTCGTCCACTCGCCTGTCCCTCCGTGTGTGCGTGCGTGCATACATACATACATACATACATACATACATACATACATACATACATACATACATACATACACACACACACACACACACACACACACACACACAAACACATACATACATACATACATACATACATACATACATGTCAGAAGACTGCATGACCCCACTTTTTACTTTCTGTCCTAAGATGGCATTTAGGCTACTGCAACGAGTCTTACATCCCAACCAACCGAGGTTTTAATCACTTTTACGGTTTCTATCTCGGATCTGTCGACTACTATACTCATTACACTTCAGAGAGAGGTAAGTTGTACCAGAGGAAGCTCTGTTGGTTCAGAGTTGACCAAACGAACAAAGGAAAACAAAATTTCTTAAAAAAACGGTGTTTCACCCTTTTCATTTACTTATCTTAAAGGCAACCTTTGAGGAACGCGTTTTGCTATTTTCATCACGATCACATGATCAGCGACAAAGGCTTGGAATGATCACCCTTTCAGCAACCATTTAAACTATTCGTTTGCTATTGACCACATTATATAATAAACAACGTAGTTGCTGTGCCAGCAGGGACAAGCTTTCTGAAACAGCATTTTTCAGATTTTCGTACTTTCCTGTACAACGTTGTGTCTTAACCGTTTGCATAAAGCATACAGGCCAATAGTTTATTCTGGGACAGTAGCCATAGATAACTGAGTTACCTAAAAGAGTTTGTAGAGGAAAACTGAAACTTAACACTACAGTATGTAACTCTAACAACTCTCAATACAGGACCATATGGTATTGGTAAATACAATGGTTACGATTTCCGTGATGATGGTGAAAAAGTAGAAGGAATGGGCGTTGATGGCGTGTACTCCTCCGTAAGTGTAATATGAAAATTTCGCATGTGAGAAAGGATTTATCCTTATCAAAGCTTATCATGTTAGGCCTTTTCTGCACTTAAAGGTAAATTTTCGCGAGTTAAAGAAAAGTTAAAATCACGCGTGATCTAAACTACGTCATTGCATCGGTTAAGGTAGCTACATACCTTTTAGACACTTTCAGATTTTTATTTTTTTCTCAATTGAACACATCCCAAACCCAATAAAGTATACATTTTCTGAAAGCCCTGATATAGAGCTATCCGACCAAGTACAGTACACGGTCATTATTTGCATAAGAGTCACGTGACAAGCGTTTTGCTGAACCTTCCAAAAACCGGTTTTTCCCGCCTTATGCAAACACGCTGCAAGATTTCCGGTTAGAATTTCTTCATTGACAAGCCTTGACAATATCCTTCAAAACCGTGTCTGCGATTTTTTCCCGGAGGCTCCATTCAAATTATATGGCGTGATAATTAAAATTCATTGAAAAAGCTCCTTCATCTAACACCTTTAAGAGCGCATTAAAAAAAACAAAGGCATATAAAGAAAATCCTAGACACGGTTTTGAAGGATATCGTCAAGGCTTGTAAATGAAGAAATTCCAACCGGAAATCTTGCAGCGTGTTCGCATAAGACGGGAAAAACCGGTTTTTGGAAGGTTCATCAAAACGCTTGTCACGTGACTCTTATGCAAATAATGACCGTCTACTGTGCTTGGTCGGATAGCTCTATATCAGGGCTTTCAGAAAATGTATACTTTATTGGGGTTTGGGACGTGTTCAATTGAAAAAAATAAAAATCTGAAAGTGTCTAAAAGGTATGTAGCTACCTTAAGGTGTCTAGCATTACGGCGAGAGCGTTCTCATCAATGTGTGAAAAATGCATTGCCTGAAATCTGTCGATTCTTACAAAGTTATGTCGCGGTGCAAAAGGCCAACGATTAAATTAGTAGCCTCAGATATGCGTAGTATTGTGTCGTCAAATTGAATGTAATTAGTTTTACCTCATCTCTCAATACACTGACGTCTTTGTTACTAGCTATTATTTCGTGAAAAAATCCTGGGCTTTATCAATGGACATGACGCCAACACACCAATGTACCTCTACCTAGCGTTCCAGCTACCCAATTCACCGCTCACTGTAAGTAGATAAGTGTATTCTTCCGCTACAATAAGATCATACCAGGTTTTAAAGATGCTACCACGATCTTCCTTCTGATCAGTGTATGGGACAACTTCTCTTTTTTAGTAAAATTGAATACTAATTTCGAGCGTATGTTGTCAATATTCTAAATCGTCACGAAATACAGTAGTATAACTTAAAATTCACATCGTTACATTTATATAGGGCCAAAACCTCCGCATCAGCAGTTATATAGATGTTCATCACGGAAAAGGTTACATTGATATCTCAAAGATTGCTACTCTTTTTCTTTGTTTTAGGTACCTGACAAACATAGAGAAATGTATGATGGCATTGTTACTGATGATGATCGGAAGACATATTCAGGTATGTGTACTCGATCCGGTTTTTAGCTCACGTGTGTAAACACGTGGGCTATTGTCATAGCGATGTCTGTCTGTCTGTCCGTGTGTGTGTGTGTGTGTGTGTGTGTGTGTGTGTGTGTGTCTGTCT
>LD348847.1:77738-89883 GCA_001465055.1 Ptychodera flava | reverse complement strand
AAATCCAGTATTCCACAGTGTAACAATTGGCTGAAAATATAAAATTTCTTTCAGCCTCTAGAATCCGAAACCGAATCCGAAACCGAATCCGAAACCGAGTCTAATTTCAGCATCGTCTAGCCAGAGTGTAACGTGGGGATAGCGCCCTCAAACCACAGATACCGGCTTCCCATAGACTACCATGTATCAGAAAAATTAAAACTGTGATAACTTCATTAATATGCAAGCCACGCCCACCAAAACCTTTTCAGTTCTAGCCATTTGAATTCTGAAGATGTCTACCAAATTTGACTGAAATACGTTCAGCCGTTTTTGAGAAAATGGACCAACAGACAGACAGACAGACACACAGACAGACAGACAGACAGACGGACAGACAGACAGACATCGCTACGACATATGCTCACGTGTTCACACGTGAGCAAAAAAGGTCAAATTTCTTGTCTTGGAACCTTAAGTCCTGCCAAACCAATTATGTTACTTCACTTACAAGAAATGTTAAAAATCTTTTCAATTTTAGCTCTGTGTTTGATGTCTCTATAGCGTGCATTTACGGGTCAGTTTAGTGAGATTTTTTCAATCTATTTCCTGGTACCTAATATGTCTATCAAAATCGTTATAATTATGTTACTTCACTTACAAGAAATGTTAACAATCTTTTCAATTTTAGCTCTGTGTTTGATGTCTCTATAGCGTGCATTTACGGGTCAGTTTAGTGAGATTTTTTCAATCTATTTCCTGGTACCTAATATGTCTATCAAAATCGGCATACACATCTACAACAAAGTATCCTGTATAGTTTACTACCCATATCTCTGCTTTAAAACACTCATGATGAAAGTTCAGTTCGAGATCTTGAAAGTCTTTTCATGTTTTAGTGTTCTTGGCTTGGTCTTTAGGTGTGACTATATAGTCATTACACAGGTTATATACCTCTCTCCCCATGTAACACCACTGTAACATCTCTTCAGTAGGGCATGTAGCTCTAACAAATGCAAAACACATGTGGCCTTTTCTGTATACATTAATAGTGGAAGATTGAGTTATGACTGCAGAATTCAAGAATGTCGTACAACAGGGTTTATATATATACCAATGCTGTCTGCCCATAGGTGACCCTTAATATAAGACAATACTATCTTTCTCTATCTTCAGTGAACCTTTCAAAACTAAAACTTTGAGTACAAAGAACGTAATGTACATATTGTAAAATTTACCTGAACTTTTCCAATTTAACTCACTCCTATGTATGAAAAACACCAAGTATTGGAATAGCACAAGTGACCACCCAATCTTCCACTGTGTCAGAAGTCTGCAGTGACTGACGCGCTTGACTGAATTTACCAGCAGAACCTGGATGACCCTAACTGACCTGTACATTATTCTTTTCATGACAACTTCCCTGGCAACAATAGATAAGATAGCCGGCAACTGCCAGCTGTTCTAACCTTACCCTTACACCACAATGGTTTCACCCAAACCTATTGTTATCAATGGTAAGCATGGACCTGCTTACAGGAAATCAGGGGTGAGCAGGTAACATTTAAGGAAATTTGCAATCTTGAAGTTGTCTATGATAGATATACCAGTACTTCAGCCTGTCTTTTTAATGATCAAATAGACAAATGTTTGATATAAAGACTTTCACAAATAACAGAATATCATTGTAAAGCCATTTTCAATCATGATGGTATGGTAAATTTGGCGGCAGACATTCTGAGTGTCAAAATGTAAAATAATAGACTCTATTTTTTTATTTGAAAACTATTTGATGTCACCAAAGTGGAAGTCTAGTGAGAAGGGGTGCATTAATTGCTGTCTAGCACCCATCCACTGAATGTTTCCATAGGTTTGGCACAATTCCAATAATGGCCAAAGTAAGTAAGGCTGCGTTCAAAAAAATGGTGGGGGGCTGGAGGAATTCAGGGGGAGATTCGAAAATTCATGGGGTAGTCGAGGCGGGGGGACACTACAGCATGCCTAAAAACACAATATTCAGTTTGTCAACAAAGTCCGTTTGTCTAAATATTGGTGATAATTGTTTTAGAGTTCAGACTGAAAGTTTGTCAATGATACAAGTGATCGGTATACATGCATAGACTGTGTTGGTAAGCTGAATACTGGACAATTCAACATGCTGCAGGGAGTAGGACAAGAACGCAGTTGTATAAACTGAACAAAAATATTGACAAATTACAAAGTTACTACAGCTACTGCCCTGCAACTGCCTAATGGCAGTGTCACTGTCACGGTATACCAGCCTTGACATTGATAGCCCTGACTCCAATGTAGTTAAGAAGAGTTTGGGTCATGGGATGCTCACTTGACAGTGAAACATACAAGATCAGGCCAGAGAACAACAAATTAGACTAAGGGGACTTAACAGTTACCATGGATTTTTGAATTCTGGCATATGAGAATAATCAAATATTAGGGAAAAAAGATGGGGTCACCATGCTTGATTTTCTACAAATGTAGGATGATAAGTCACATTTTTCTCGAAAATCACTGAAAATCAATATATAAAACCATTCATTTCAGGTTCATGCAGTGAATGTAATTTTTTACATCACATCATACAATAACACAAAAGTAAACCTTGAACAATAAAGACTCTAATTAAAATTTAAAAAAATGTGTGACTAAATGGAATCATTTATTTTTTACCAAATTTGCCATTATTCAACCAAAATTTCTGAGATTCAAACATTTATTTGATGGCATATTTTAACCTTCCAGTATTGTCCGATGTAAAAATTTTCTAATGTTTTCACCACCATGGAACTCATTTTGGGCCATTAAGCCGCATCTGTATCGCAGTATTTTTAATCACAGACCTAATGAATGAAGAGGACTCTTTCCTCTCAGAGGACTTGTAATTAAAGTACAAGTGGGGACTGTGTCATTGTCAATGACTTGTTATCATGTAAAAGTGTCTATTTCTATGACCCAACAGATGCTGCTGATGGAGCAAATGGTGTGAACACTATAAATACTGTATTCCAGGGGATTGTGGGTACATGGAAACATCGTTGGCAGATGCACGTGAGTTTGAACTACTTAAATGTATTCAGCATGTGTGTGTGTAACTTTTAACACTCAGTAAGTGAGGGTAGCATGTCTGTGTATCTTTGTTCTGAATCAATGATCGTACAGTGTACGATCGTACTTTAGTATTTTTTATTCATATTTTATGGAGCCTGTGAATGGGACTTGTTCCCGTTGCTCTTCTTTGAAATAAACAAATAGGCAGTAGACAAATTTGTCAGTGTTTGTTCATCAGATATAGGGACTGAATTAAGTTTCCTAAAATTTTTTGAGAAACTTGTTGATTCACAAACATATTACAAGAGTTTGTTCAGAGTTCCTGGATTTCCTGTCAAAAAAATCAGTGGAAAAATACCCTCATTCAGCACCATGTAAGGTGTTATACAAAATTTTTAAGAATCAGCGATGTATAAGCCTCAGGGAAGCACTCAATAATTAATCATTCATTCAGTTCTGATCAAAAACTTTTGCTTGAAATGATCACAGATATGTTGTACTATCAGGCAATGCAGAAGTCAAAGAAGAGAGTGAGCAGAGAGGCAGTTTACTTTGACCTGTCAGACGTCCCCAACTTAATGAGAAGACGAAGGATGAGATGGATGCACTTGAAGACGTTGAACCCAAGACGGAGAGATCAGTGGCGATTCTAGTTTTTACACATTTTATGGAGGTAATGATAGCCATTGGAATTCTTAGTAACTGATTTGCTTCTGGTACTGATGACTTTCAAGTATCTGGACTATTACAAGGTGAGTCATATGCAGTCACGTCTTGTTAACCCTTTGAGTGCCAAAGTCAATTTTTCTCACCTAATGAAAATATACTACTTAATTTTTTTAAGATCTTTGTCAAAATATTGATAACAAACTGTAGCCAATGAAATGTGATGTTCATTTGGTCCAAAATTATCAAAAATTACAGAAACATTCATAAAAATCGGTAAAAGTGTTGCACTACCAGTGCAAGACAGATGCCGAGATTCTTGGTTGAACTTGGTGACAGTTTTAGAAACCAACCTGTTGTATCATAGGGAGCTCTTCCTTCTTGTTTATGTGTGCCTGTGTTTGTTTGTGTGTAAGTGTTTGTGTTTGTTTATTTGTTATTTTAATAAACTAAAAGCGAAAAGCTGTTTTGTTTATATTTGTCAATAAAGAGCAGTTTATTTATTTATTTATTTGTTTGTTTGTTTGTTTGTTTGTTTGTTTATATGTATTTCCGATGGTTAGGGTTAGGGTAAGGGTTAGGGTTAGACGTAAGTGTCTGTGTTAGTTTGTGTGTAAGTGTTTGTGTTTGTTTATTTGTTACTTGAATAAAATAACAGCAAAAAGCTGTTTTGTTTATATTTATCAATAAAGAGTAGTTTATTTTATTTATTTATTTATTTATTTATTATTTATTTATTTATTTATTTATTTGTTTGTATGTATCTCTGATGGTGAGGGTTAGGGTTAGGCTTAAGTTAGGGTTAGCAGGGCTCGAAATTAGCGGTAGTCCCACATCCACAGACTACCAACTTTTCCCTTGGGCTACCAAAATCCATAAAATGGTAGCCCACATGGACTACCAAAGACCGGGACATAAAATTCAGTCAGTACTTGGCGTGCAATGGCAAATATCTGAACTGACGTAATTGAATGACTGGCACTTGAAGTGATATGGTCAATGAAAACGCATTTTCATTGCATTTTGATCATAATGTATCAATCACGGGCAATATGCCTCCTTCCTACAGAAAGCCCATGGTCTAGTTTTAGCACTGCTACAGCATATCTAGTCTTGACGTACCGAGAAGGTCGTTACCATGACAACTATCAAAATTTTCATACAACTCTGAGAATCAAATAAATTGTAGATAGATCACCAAACTTTTGAGTATCACTGTTGTCCATTAGGCCCCAAAAATCGTTTCTGGTCACCGCATGCGTCATTTCAGAACCTGCGCGCAATGGCATTGTTTTTGGTTACATACTAATCAGTACAGCTATCCTTGATATTCTTCTTTTGCATGTCCAAAAATGCTAAAAAGAAAATGGAAATATTATGAAGCCAGTGATAAAAGACAATAATTATTGCATTAATAGTGCCAAACCAGCATTGTTAAGAAAAAAGGGAGAAAAGAAAACCGCGTCGCCACATCACTTTTGCTGAATGTCAAGGACCAGAAACATTTTTTCAGGGGGGGGGGGCGTGGCAATATACCTGTTTCCTTTTGGTACTAGGTGTGTAAGTTTTCACATCAAATGACTAGAAAATTCACCTCATGGGCAGAATCTTAAAAAATTGCTTTCGCTTGTCTGATTAACGAAAAACAATGTCCCTAAACTAAAATATGCATGGGCTACCAGCCATTGTCACTGGACTACCAACTTCAGAAAATGGTAGCCCAAGTGGACTACCAGAAGAAAAAGCTAATTTCGAGCCCTGGTTAGGGTTAGAGTTAGGTTAAGGTTAGGGTTAGACGTAAGTCACTCCCTCTATATTACGCGTGTCTGTGTTTGTTTGTGTGTAAGTGTTTGTGTTTGTTTATTTGTTATTTTAAATAAAATAACAGCAAAAAGCTGTTTTGTTTATATTTGCCAATAAAGAGCAGTTTATTTATTATTTATTTATTTATTTGTTTGTTTGTTTGTTTGTTTGTTTCTATGTATTTCATATGGTTAGGGTTAGGGTTAGGCTTAAGTTGGGGTTAGGGTTAGGGTTAGGCTTAAGTTAGGATAGGGATTAGGCTTAGGCTTAGGCTTCAGTTAGGGTAAAGGTCGGACGTAAGTCCCACTTTATTACCAGACTAGTGTAACCCTAACTTAAGACTCAAGTTCGGGTTAGGCTTAGGCTTAGGCTTAAGTTAGGTTAGGGTTAAGGTCCGACGTAAGTCACTTCCTCTCATTATCAGACTAGTCTAACCCTAACCCTAGCCATAACTTAAGGCTTTAGTTAGGGTCAAGGTTAGGGTTAGGGTTAGGCTTAAGTTAGGGTTAGGCTTAGGCTTAAGTTGGGTTAGGTTTAGGCTTAGGCTCAAGTTAGGTTAGGGTTAGGCTTAGGCTTAAGTTGGGGTTTGGGTTAGGGTTAGGGTCAGACGTAAGTCATTCCCTCTATATTAGCAGACTAGTCTAACCCTAACCCTAACACTATAACTTAAGGCTTAAGTTAGGGTTAGGGTTAATAGGTTAGGGTTAGGCTTAAGTATAGGGTTAGGGTTATAAGGGTTAGGATTAGACTTAAGTCACTTTCTGTATATTACCAGACTATAGAGGGAGTGACTTAGTTTTATAACCCTAACCCTAACCCTTACTTAAGCCTAACCCTAACCCTAAACATTGGAAATACATATAAACAAACAAACAAATAAATAAATAAATAAATAAATAAATAAACTTTTTTATTGACAAATATAAACAAAACAGCTCTTCGTGGTTATTTTATTTAAAATAACAAATAAACAAATACAAACACTTACACACAAACAAACGCAGACACACATAATCAAGGAGGAAGAGCTCCCTTTGAGTAAAGTAGCTTTGTAATTGTCAGTGAGAGTAAGATTCCTAACTGATTTTTGACCAGTTTGACCTTTGACTGCATTCCATTTCTATCAACTCATTTCCAATAGAGTGCCTTGGTTTTTACATCGCTCTCAGTCAGACCAATTAGCTCTCTAAGTCTAGCACATCATACCTTTCTTCATTTTGCAGGTTTCAGTTGAGCTCCATCAGTGTAAAACGAGGTCTGGCGCCCTCTACGATAAGGTAAATAATTTTGTTCGATGGTTGAGAGGATCTTCTTTATACTATGCAGTGAAATTTCGAGCGGTATTGAGAAATACAGTTGACTGTTCAATTCAAGGTAATAGAGAGGAATTATAATCATAACAATGTACGAGTAAAGCTTTTAAAAAAGCAGCATAAAAGTTGTCTTCGAAAAAAGTGTTTAGGGCCATCGTGATCGATCAATTATTATCATTATCAGCGAGTGCTGTCGTGTGTGGTGATGGAATTCTGGATACTTGCTTTAATATGTGTCTTTGTTGTCACTGTATGGCGTTGAACGTCTTGCAAATGCATTACAAACACGTATAAATGCCAAATTATGAACAATGTTGCTGAGAATATGACTTCAGACCAAGGTCCGTGCTTCAGACATATCAAATCACCCATGATCACGAATTCCGTAAATTCTATGGTGTTTTCCTAGGGTTATATTTGTCAAATGGCAAAGCGTTTAATTGTGCCATAAACAGTAAGGACAGTGCTGATAATTTGGTGTCCCGTACCACTATTTATTTGCTTTCCCTGTGTTTGCTTTTTTCTGTCAATTACAGTTTCTTGTCATTCTCCCCGAAGCATGTTGAAATAAGCTTGCACAGTGTTGAGCTCAGCCCTTTTGTGTAGACTGCATCATTGATAAGTAAATTTTGGTCTTGACTAGGATTCAAATTCAAATGATCACAGTGCGCATATATGCTCTGTTGACAAGCTAAATTATGTTAGATTTTTTTCAATGTGCTTTGAGGAATTGAATAAAACCTTGCAAATTGATGTACGAAACATATCATCTACAGTTACAGCCATTACCCCTTTAAAATCGTAGAGTTCAACTTGTGAAATATTGCAAGAAGTGGGGGAAGAGTATAATTTGAAAAAGTCCAATAAGAAAAACTTAAGCTGCTTCTTCTTGGCAACGTTAATTTGTTCACAAAACGAACGTTTACAAGCTGAAAGGCCCGCCATTGTAAGACATGTTAACCTAGCTGCAAATGAAAGCGTGCCTATCTAAGTACAAGAAAGTTGAACCACCCAGACTCGTGACAAGCTACGGTATACCTGTTATGATGGGAAAAAGGACCTTAGAAAAAGTGGTGAAGAGTTTAAGTGATTGTTATCACAGACGCTTGTGCTATTGAAAACTATTGAGATTGTGTTCCCGAAGTATGAGGTGCATTTGTTCACTTTTTCTTGTATATTTGCATGCAAATAAAATATGGCGCATGCATAGTTTTACCATGAACACAAATGCGGTATCTTCCATCATTGATCTTTAAAAGTTTGGCCTTCCTTTCTCTGAATGAGCCTCCCTCTCTAATTTAAATCATTGACCATGTTGCTTGTAATTTTTTTAGAATTAACAGGACAGAATAAAAATGTCTTCGAGGGACTCAATAAAGCTGTCAATTCACTTTTTGACTAATTTCCGACATCATCTCTTTTATTATCGATGGATTTCCAGTACAGAGCTGTAGTTTCGACTTCACTGTTTGTAAACCTGTTTTTGTTTTGTTTTTTGTTTTTTGTTTTTTGTTTTGTTTTGGGTTTTTTTGTCCGGCTCAAGATTATCAATTTCGTTTGTGTGAGAATACACTGGAGAGAAAGATTGAGTCTTGCGCCCTCTATAGTCAACATCAGATTCCTGATTTTGTGAAGTCCTTCAAAATGAAACATTACGAGTGCAGCTCGGCCTTACCTTTGTGAGACTGTCACACAATAACTCCATCGTCTGTGGTGTAAGATTTCCACACAGCGTCCTTTTGTATTGTAAATCGGACGTTACAGGGCACCAGGACAAGTAATTTGCTGTTTACCAGGCACAATCTTTGTATCTTGTGATGATGTGTTTGTTTGTTTTTTTTTTGTCCTGGGAAACAAATCTCTTCTCCTCCAAAAGATATGCCAAATACAAAAATAAACCACACACACATCATGTTGTGGAAGGGTTTAATGTTTTTGTTGAGAAACAACTTTTGATAACACTGGGGAATACACAAAAGTTCTGCCTACCAGCCATGTTTTATTCAATGACTAGAGCATAAGATAGGCAGGATTTGGAGAGGGGAGTAAGATTCTATTTTTTACAAACAAACCAAAAATGAAAATTATTACGGGTAATTTGATGCATCAACCTCTCATAAAGAAGTATGAATCTTCAAACCAACATAACTGATTTCTCACTTACAATCTCAACACATTCTTTAGAACAGCATTTGACCAAGATAACGAGTCAAGCGATATTTTTACCAATTACATAGACGTTCCATACGTTAATGGTGACCTGAATACCCAGAATTTAATTTTGAAAACATTTTGGAAAGGAATTTTTCTTTTGGTCTATTATCTTACAAAAAAGTTGTATAAATGAAATGCAGTATAAATTATAAACAAATGCACTCTGTGTCCGTCTTTGTCTCTGTCTGTCTGTCTGTCTGTCTGTCTGTCTCTCTCTCTCTCTCTCTCTCTCTCTCTCTCTCTCTCTCTCTAGCTCTCTCTCTCAACTTCGATATATGTCATCAGGGGTAGCTGTTGTACAGTAGACTTGTATTCTGCATCCATTCGATCAGGAAACTGTGGGGGCCTAAATCAGATGTGTGACAGGCAAGTCCTTAATGGTGTAAAACACACTGACAAATTTCATCTCTTTTCCTTCAACTTTGCTCCACGATTCCGTGAAAAAATGATTCAGAGGGTCAATCAAAAGACACTACTGGGCAACCCAACATTGAGAACACGGAGAAGCGCAGTGAAATTTAACCCGTGCCGGAATCCACGACGTATTGTCCTGTTGTCGCCGATACAACAACAGGGGATCAGCGCCGCAGTGAAGCCGTGAGCTGTGATGATGACGCACCAGTTACAAAAAATCCCGTCCACAACCACACGCAGGCTACCAAAAGTAGTGGAAGACTGAATATCCATAGTTACGTTTGATGTATAAATATAAGTGTATAAATTTTGAACACTGCTAGTGCCTGGATTGGCTGCAATAACTGTAACCTTTGGGTTGCCCGATGTGTTTTGACGGTAGCATGTATACCCTTCGCTGTTACGTTTCAGCATGTTTGAAACACAACCCAGTTGTTCAAGTTGTTTGTTGAAGTGTTTTCATTAAAAGAATGTTACAGGAATATGGTACAATCCGAATCGGTATTGTAGATTTATTGAACGGCTTTATTGAAGTCAGTTTTTTCAATCAATCGAGTGCGGAAGTGAAATTACGCATGCAAATACAGCCATTATGCAATTGTAGTAGACTAATGCGTATGCCGTACGCAAGGAGGAAAAGTTACCGTGAACACTGAGTATAGTACCGGTATCTCTCAATTCAATAACTGAAATATTGATCAGTGGGATTAATTAATTAGTGACTGATAACTGTAATATATTCATGTATGTCAACTTTTTACTTCACTCTTACACCTTGGTAATTTGTCAGCAGAACTGTTGTGTGCTGAGGTTGAATAAGAACAGGATCTGCAAGAAGTTAAGGAGTTAATTTGATTGTGAATGCCTGGCCAAAAGAATAAAAACAAAAGAAATTGTAATAGGAGTAATTGATGGCAGTATGGCAAGAAACCTGTCGCTCTCTTATTTTGGCTTCATGCCCTACAAAAGAGGTCAGCACAAAGCCCTGTCATGTTTGTCCATCAAAGTGACATCATCTCGTGATTTTTTTCATTCATGAACAGTTGATCATGACATCTAACTTTTCTTTATCTCAAATATGTGTGATTGATCACTTATCTGTAGTTTATTTCATCTATAATCATTGTTGGAAAATTTCTGTCCACAGTTGGAGGAACTGAAGAATGTGCCGGGCGACAGTCAGAAACAGATTGAGAAAGCAACAAAGAAGAAAGAGGAATTAGAAACACAGTTGAAGATTGAGGAAGAGAAGCTGAGTAAGATTATGGAAGGTTTGAAGACAGAAACTCAGGGATTGCAAACAGAAAAAGATGTAAGAATTTGATTGGTTACTTTTCAAATTTAAGGTTGCAGGATAAGTGTTAGACCCTTCCAAACAATGAGTTCTCTACCAAAATTGAGCCTGTAATCCCATTAACCCTTTCACCCCCAGTTCCCTGTATACAGGTCCAACTTTACCATTGGAAGCAATGGATTTGGGACAAACCATGGTGGTGAAAGGGTTAAAGTGTGTATTCTCTGAAAGCCTAGATATTGGTGAATACTATGCTTTGATTTATAAATTTTAATCATTGTTTTGCATTTGGATCATGTGACAGAAAATTTAAATAACTTTTCAATCAGAAATCAGATTTATTCCTCCCCCGTATAAAATTCCAAATTCAGTGGTTTGACCTTGTGTAAAATAGCAGTGTTCTCCACAGCTTGGAAAATTAGAGGAGCTGCCTCTTTACAGGTTTGATAATTTGCATATTCTTTTGTGTGAAAATATGTTGTTTTGTGTAGATTGCAGGGATATAGAAAATAGCCAGCAGGGGCATAAACAACAGGCTGTCAGCTAAAATTTGCTGGTTGAGAAAATTTAGTTTTGGTAAAATAATGACATTTTGCACAAACTTAAATGTGCACAGACGCTACTTGCAGCCACCTATACTTTTTTTGCCACCCGTAACCAAAATTTTCCACATTGAATTTCCTGGATTGCTCTCAAAACGAAATGGCCCACCCCACAAAATACCCATGTAGAGAAACCTGGACAGGATATGTCTACTGTTATGACTATTTAATTTCAGGTATGTTCTCATAACAGTAATTGTTTTATTCCTCCTAAGGCGAAAGAGAAAGATTTGATGGGAATCCAGAAATCAGTGAATGATGCCAAATCTAAGATGGATGTATGCAGATCTGAAATTTCCCTCTACAAAAGTCAACAAGACGGGCTACTTTCACAGCTGAGCGCTGCTAAGAAGAATTATGAACATGCATTTTAAGGTAGACAGACGTTTGTTAAATATTTTGAAACTCAAGTGGTATGCATCATAGACTCTTTGCATCAACACCCCCCCCCCCACAATTTACCCATTTCCTTCCAAGTTCATCTGCCACCATCAGGTCAAGTTGGTTAAAGCCAGTATGGCATAACTCATCCCGTGTTTTGCATTTTACATTTGCTACATTTGAAGGCACCTGAAAACGGAAATACTTTAAACATAATATTGACCAACCATATCTGCAGTATTATGATATACAATGCAATTAAGTAGGTGAGAAAGTGTGTAGGTTTTGGCTCAATACTGATTTTTACTGACTTGGAAGATTGGGAAGTCATGGGCCCGGCAGGATAAGGGTTTAATATGCTGTACTTATAGTCTGTGAGACTTAGTCATGTAACTTCAGTTTGAGTAACCATA
>LD348847.1:57531-72607 GCA_001465055.1 Ptychodera flava | reverse complement strand
TTCAGTTTTTACGGCAAGGGGGGCCCGGCAAAATCCAGGGGGGGGGGTCATCGTGATTTTGGAATCCGCAAAGGGGGGGATCATCGCTTTTTTCACTGGTAGGAAAGGGGGGGTCATCACATTTTCAAAAACATAATACCTACAATAAAGTGCACTTTATGCCATGGCCATGATCGAACCTCTTTACTAAATGCATACTAAATGCCCCTAAAGTTTTTAAGGTTTGCCTCCAAAATTTTGTCTCAGGGGCAAATTGCGACTAACTGAAAATGTTAACTTTGAGTGCTGTATCACTGTCTCATAATCATTTATTTTGGTATTTCTTCCAGTAAAGCACGTTATCGGCACCCTGACATATACATAATGCCAAACAATGTACAGATCTATTTCACATCTTAGTCGTACTCAAACTTCATCGGAGAACAATAATCGACGATGATCTGATAGAAATGATTGGTTTCTTGACCGCAGAAATACAGCACATGTTTTTTTCTGATTCACTTCCACAGAGCAGGTTTACTGCTTGCTTTTAATGACCATTCATATTGCATCTTGCATTTCTTTCTCAGACTGATCGTAGATTATCCCAATGTATTCACTCTCTAGAATTTCAAATAATTTTAAAAAGTTATTCGTATTTCATTATTGCCACATCTTCTTTTGCGAACCAGTTCACTGACTTCATAGCTGAAATGGTCGATTTATAATTAACATTTAGATCCTCGAGAGCCTGTTGCCCAAATTTTTTGCCGCAACGTAATATCCTCGATGGCTAGTGTGATCAGCAAGTGTCAAATGTTGATCTGATGTTTGGGAAAGTTTACATAACCAGTTTTCTCTGTGAACGCATTGCATGTCCCTGTGTTGATAAGTAGCTTGCAGAACATCGCTTCACTGATCAGACAAGGCGAATACTTGTCTATCGTCAACCGATTTTTGTTAAGTTGATGGTGTAGCCTCAAATCTGTCAACGACATTTTAGCTCAGAAGTTGACTCAGATCAACGGTAAATGTGGTCGCATTGGGACATTTGTTTGAAGAGTTACTCTGCTGGTTTTACCCTGACTATACGGCTAATATACATATTACATCATATGCTCTCTTTTCAATATTTTAAATACAATTTCAATATATATGTGTATCCTCAGGGTGAAAATAAACCTGACCAGAAGATTTGTTTGATTGTAATCAAAAGTTCACTTTGTACCAAGCCTTTTATCTTTCTGCTACTCATGTTGCGCGTATTGTGTTTAATTTCCAGATCTTCTAAGGAGAAGACACTATCAGACCTGGAATATCAAAGTCTAAGACTTGATCAAGTCATCATAGAACAATTAATGGCAGAAACTGAAGCATTGAGACACTGCTTGGAGATACAACTTGACATTCACAAGTAGAGAATAAAGTCAAGAACAGAACAAGAAGCATTATTGTGTGCTTAAGTAACATTAATTCCTAATTGAAATGTAATCTATCAGAAAGATAGCAAGCATGTACCATGAAATGTTAATGATGTTCCCAGTGTTACTACATGTACCAGTTAGAACAAACTGGCAGGCAAATCAAGACATGGTACTTTTTGTCCATCAGACTTGCTTTTTGCTGTTATCAAAATATCTCAATTTGAAAGATCAGCTTTCATAGGAAATTGTTTGAATTCCAAAAGCTGGCTTATTTGTTAGTGAAAAACCCATGAATTAATTAACAGTCGCTCCTTAGTCTGTTGGCACATAAGTATCAAAATGTATAATAAATTGAAGGACTAAACATCAGAAGGCCGACACACTGATGGTAGGCTGTTGCACAGATCGTGAGGTGAATGCCTTGGCTAGTAACTCAGCTGGGGGCCAGTCTACCACGAATTGTGAAATCAAACATTCCATCAAACAGGTCAAATGTTAATGGCTTTTTGGACAGACTGAAATGAACTCCGTTGAGGCATAAAAATTACATAACTTTTCCTGAGGATGCATTTGTTCTAAGGATTGTCAGTTTTATTTTTGATGGATCAATGAAAGGATTGTATGAGTTAGTGTGAATGATTGTAATGAGAGCAATCCAAATCCAAAGTTTATCACACTTCATGCTCCGATTGCATATCATAAACTCAACAAAACAACACAAGGATTTTGCGCACAGAATTATTTAGTATTTGTTCAATTTCAATATTCAAGATCACAGGAGTCAAGGTCTTACTGAAAGTAACACTCCCGTGTCAAAAACTCCTGGCATATGAATTATTCAAAAGACTGCCATGGATATCAGAAAAAGTTATTGTAAAACTTTTATTATCATTATTTACAAAGTGTTATGTAAGGCCAGTGAGGGCAGTGTTGCACATGTATCAAGGAGATTGCAAGAAAACTATTACAAGGTATTGCTAAGCTTATGTATTTTATTTTATTTTATCTTATTTTATTGTTGGAGAGAATGAATTAAAATAGTAGTGTTTGAAATTGTATATTTTGGTGATGAAATTTTCACAAACTAATGAATGGTGTTTGCCTGTGTATCGACCACTGGCTGAGTCATGGAATGTGTCAATGTGAAAATACAATTGCTGAATGCCTTCACATTTGCATGCTCAATATTCATCGCCAATTTCTGGGGAGACACAATCTTTATCAACAAGGCAGTTGTGCAGCTGACGATGGGACGACCCCCCCTTAAGAGACAATCTTTGTGCCGTCATGATACATAAATAGTCTGTCTATGTACATCATCATATTCAAAAGTCCTAATGCGAACACAAAATTGACATTTTAGTTGGAGTCCATAGGTCAAAAAATTTAAATTTTATCTGTTAATCAGTATTTATATATTTATGACATCAATGTTTGAGGCCAATAGAAGTGGCAAACTTTTAAAAAATTTATGTTAGAAAGCGAAGTCACATACCAGTGTGTCACACACCAAAACTTCCAACAATCAAGGAACAGTGAGAATATAAAATATGATATTGGTCATGATAAAGCCTATTTCAAATGCCTTGTTAAACTGATCTGCATTTCCAATTTTTCAGGGAAAAATTATTTTGACACGCGAGAATTGTTTTAAAATAAATTATAAACATATTTTTGGGAAAATTCAATGAAGGACAGTAATAAACAAATATTGAGTAAACACCTCTTTGCCAAGACAGCAAAAAAGTACCATTTCATAACATTGAGACTTGCATGGATTTTGATATCTTAACTTACACTCAAATAGAATGACAAAGGTAGAATCCAGCCTAAAAATAACTGTAAAAGCTATCTCTCTCTTGATCTCGTTACCCTCTAATTGCCCATTATATCCATGAAATCTAGTCATAATGATACAATTTTGTTCCTACATTTTCCCTCTGACCATATAATATTCGAAAACTGAAAAGTAGGCTTCGTTACAATGTATTGTTGCAGATTATCAATACGGCATTGATAAAAAAGCCTGTATATAGGGCTTTTCATCCAAAACGAAAGTAGTTATAAAAGCTTAACTCTAGAGGGCGGTATTCACAAAAATACTGACACGATCCGATTTCAGCGTCTGAGACTTCGCGCAGTACGCTCATGAATGCGAGCATGAATATTTTTCTAGTTGCTTTACTGTAGATTAATTTTAACAAATCGTCCACATACTGTACAGTGAAAGATAAAAAAAGACAGCCACTAAAACACAAGAAGAAAGACAAAATTAGAAAAACACATTTAATGCAACCGTGACAGATCGCCACTGACATTGTAACCAAGAAAAGTACATGTCGGACAGACATAACGCATTAATTTAACAACTCGTTTTCTGTGTTTAAGCTTCAGTCGGTTATAAAAGGCAACAAATTAAACAGCCCTTCTCCTTAAGACTGGAAAATATTGACACTGATTAAAACAAATGTAGATGTAATAGGTCTAGCCGAGTGCATCATGATATCTTAGTAAATTTGCACCATAATTATTATTGTAGGGCCTACACCTTACCAAATTCTAAAACTCTATCTAATTTACCACTCTGACGCATGGTAAGAGTATTACAGGTGTATGAATCTCTTCTATCGATTATTTATTGTGACAATACTTTTTCAGAAAAGCGAGCACTTTCTGGCTTTCAACAAAAATTAATCTTACAACTTTCAGAAGAGGGATTCGGACTTAAGATTTCAAAACAAGATTAGTTCTAGCATAGCATAGACCCACGAGAAAATCGAGGGTCTATGGTTCTAGACTAGGAACCTACTGACAAGACGTTACGCAAAAAAAACAAACACATGTATTGAGTCATTCAGATGAATGGCTATGCACTTTACTTCATTAGTATTAGGCCCATATGTGAAGGCTAGACACGGTCCCTCTGGAGGGACCGTGGTGTGGGCTAAAAACATTGGCGAAACGTTCACCGAACTATAGTATGGGCCTAAGTAAGCTTCTGATTACAAACCAAAAGTGAATATGTCAAGAAAGAAACTGAATCAAACATCCGAGTCTACGCTATTGTTTAAAGGGAAATCTCTTAACTGACACTTGCAAAATGAAATACTCTAAAACAACCAGTTTGACATCGTCACTCAGGTCCAGTTCAGTTCTAGTGGCCACGATCAGCGCCCTCAATACATGAACTTTTGTTACGCCACACTCTACGTGGACCTTGATGGAGGCGGATCAGTGGTGATGGTTTTCCCATTTTATATCGTTTACAATGACGGAATCAACATCTATTGAGTGGAAATATTGATATCTCAGATCAAAAGAGACGTCATCGGATATACAGGTATTTTTTAAACAATCCATTTTGCACGCACAATTGTTGATCCGCCCATAGGCCCTCGAGAAAAACATGATCCGCCCTGAGACTGAGTCTAGTGGAGTTGCAGGATGCGTAAAATAATGTGTACACTGTCAAAATTAAATATTCATGACTTGAAATTATTCAAAATAACTCACTTATTATGGTAAATTTGTTCCTAACAGATAAATCTGCCGTTAAAGAATTACAGTGACGGTTGTTCCGATTTTGTTTGCAAATGTTCAAACGTGATTACGTTTGATGTGTTCGTTGCATGCCATCCACTGGTTGGACCTAACGTGATTGCAACTTTAGTGAGGCCCCTTTGTCAAAGTTCCTAAATTTTCTGAATGAAAATTATCAAAAAACAACATCATTTGGGTTCATGTTTACTCTAGACATGAGGCGACATCAACATAGAATAATATTTTCCGAAACCTATCTTTCTAAATTTGAGAAAATGATGGTTTTTTGAATGTAAACAACATGTAAACGGTACGATTTGTTCGTCGTCACGCTTGAGTGATAATCGGAAATTGACTTCGCGCCGAAAGTTTTGACAGAAATCCAATATTTTGATGAAATGCAGACATACACATCATCTTGGTGTTTCTGTCTACTTAGAAAATACTGTGATGTGTTCATTGTATCTCCCTCTAACACAGATTCTGTCTCGGCTGACTGCAATGTACATGGGCAGACTCACGTCATCTGTGAAAAGATTAAATAACCAAGTCCCATCTCGACTCCAAATCGAAATCCTAGCATTGACTTCATCACAAACATAAACATTGTCAGCGCCATCAACGGCAATGCTGTATGGGTACTTCAGCTGACTATCGCCGTGACCTTCCTCACCGTATTGGTACAGGTAATTGAAATCAGAATCAAAACACTTGATGCAGTGATTGCCAAAGTCAGACACCATGATGACCTCCTTACTGTTGACAGCGACAAAGTGGGGATAG
This sequence comes from Ptychodera flava, assembly GCA_001465055.1. NCBI lineage: Eukaryota > Metazoa > Hemichordata > Enteropneusta > Ptychoderidae > Ptychodera > Ptychodera flava. The sequence goes on along the minus strand of LD348847.1, from coordinate 66,881 downwards.
TTGAACTGTGTCTTGCCAAGACCAAGACTACCAACTTCTGCTACATGTTGACCAGTCATGGTGTACTTGAGTAACCTATGACCTTTGACATCAGTGACCAAAACAAACCCTTTCAAGAGAGCTATACAGTAAGGATTTACATCTGCAGGTAAAGTAATTATTCTGATAACTTTATTATTTTGATCACAAACAACAATTTGCAAATTACTGTCATCAAGTATGAAGTAATGGTTGTCCTTAGAGACGGCTACGGACTGTGGCTGAAATGGCTTGGCAAACTGACCGCTGAAACTTCCTAGCACCTTTTCACATGTGTAGTCTTGGTTCAGTATCTGAACAATGCTGTTGCTTTTGTCACACACCAGAAGTTTATCATCATGGAAGGTTAAACCTTGTGGATTTTTGAACTTCTGTCCTGGACTAGGACCTTGACCCTCCAGTGTGAATTTTGACCAGCCACCTGAAAGGTCAAAGGTTAAAACAAGCACATCAATAGAGTGGAATTTCAATACATTCACCATGTAACAAATTGTTCTCACAATCACAACTTGAAACTGAGATTTAGATATTGATACAAATCAAACTGCATCAAAATTACAATTAAACAGAGAAAATTCTACACTTTTTTCATTTTTGTAATTTCACATTTTAATGTCCTTTTACCATGGTAACCTTGTAAAATTTTGTTTCATAAAACGTGTGTATTGTTGGTCTAAGAATAAAAATTCGTCAGTTCTATAGCTTGTATAGGGATATATTTGTTCAATATTTTGTGGAACTCTAAACGAGTCGGAATTTTTTTGTCTGAAATTTGGACCTTGACCCAACAACCCAATTTATCCAACTGACCACAAGGTCAAGTGCTTGACCTTTAACCTCTTTGTCAAAGAGGTTAAAGGTCAAGCAAGCAAATAAGTGGTTTTAAGTTTAATTTTCACCTAACATGAAGCTTTGTCTGCTGATATAGCTTGAAATTGGAAATAGATATTGATGAAGATCAAAGTGCATCAAAATGACAGTACATCAATGTGAAGTCTTTTATATTTATGTCATATTTTATTGTTCCTTTACCATTTCTTTTAAATATGTTTTTTTCAAAATGTCTTGTTTTGGTATAGAAATGCCAGTCTTCATATACATGTAAAGATTTTTGTAAAAAACATGCACCATGGATGAACTCATTTGACATGTTGTAGAATTAAGGCTAAACCTTTTGCACCTCTTTAGATTCTTTCCAGATTTTAAAATTGACATGCAAAACTAAATTTTGACCAGCTGACCGCAGGGGTGCAAAGGTCAAAGGTCAAAAGTAAATAAATGGTATGAAATTGAAATGTAACAATTAGCTGTTCGTCGATGTAGCTCAAAATTGAGAACAGTTAGTGATATAAATCAAACAGCCACACAATGACCATTCAATGGGGCATTTTTCAAAACTATGCTATTTTTGTTATTTTGATATTTTAATGTCATTTTACCATGGCAACAGTATTAATGTATAGTAGAATTAACTTTACAAAGCATAAGAAATGGTTTTAACTTATACTTCATTTGTTTTTTCAAAATACAATGTACACTAACATAAATACATGTGTTATGCAAACATATGTTTAATTTCGGGAATGCTTTGTTACCATGGCAACACATATTTTCGGTTCAAAATTTATCGTTTACTCATATTTCTCGTTAGCATGATCAAGTCAAAATTCTTTTATTAACCTCTATGAATGACAGCAAACACTGGATTTCATGAACAGATTCATTCATGTGCTAACAATAAAATAGGATATGAACAATTTTTCAAAACATTCTGTAAAAACGTTTTTTCTGGCATGCTGTTAAATAAACGGGGCAAATTTAAGGGGGTGCTGCACCCAACACAACATATTTTGCTCAAAAATCACTTTTTTGCAAAAATTTATTCAATTTTAATTGATATGTTAACCCAAGATTAAAATTTTGGTTTGCTTCACCTTGTAGCTTGTCAAGCAGTCGTACGTTGCCTGTTAGAGAAGTGTTTATTTATGCAAATGTATGCAAATCACCCAATTTCCAGGCTTCCTTTTCCTCCCAGTTTCAAAATTTGAATAAGAGGAATTTTAATTTTGCTTATTATGATTTTAATCAATTTTTTGAGTGTCAGTCTTTGAAACCCTTGCCATTTTAGAGTGAGGATGGATAATGCCAAATAAAATAGTTGTCTTTTTCTTCATATACTCTTCTTTCAAGTGCAATATTACATTTCAGAAAATGAAGTCAAGTTTTTTACTTAAATTAATTTTTATCATTAATACCAAAATTGAGGTTTTTCACCCCAAATATACATCCTTATCCTTAGAGTAAACTATTGCTACCATATTAAACTTTAGAGTCTCTGCTTTTTGAAAATATATAGTATGAGGGGGTTTCCTTGTCGTCTTTGATGAGAAATATTGCTTTGAAAAAAACTGCGTTGGCAACATGCAGCTCCACTTTAAGATAGTGTGACAATGTGAATCTATCAGCTTTCATTGTCATTAATAAAGTAAGCCTTTCTTTGAATAACCAATGTCGCAACACCAGAACACTTGAACTTGAACCAGCAGAGTACGTAGTGATAGTTCAACATGTTCATGTAATGTTTTACTGTGAAACACTTTCTTCACTTTCTTCTGGAATATATGTTTGCGTGATTGAAAGAAATGACAGTTTCGCAGGAATGTTTTCGCATTGATCATATTGTAGCTGTCTATAACCACTCGTACCAGTGTACAACCCCTTACAAGCCATAGTACATCCTGTCAATATTGCTTTCTCTTTTGTTTGTACTGTACTCTGCAATGCTACAGCTGATAGACTTCCCTAAAGTATTAATACGTGTGAATTGATGAACAAGACAGAATTTTGATGCATTGTTTTTTTTTCAAAATATAATAATGGTATCAGACATATGGTGTAAATAACATTTGTGGTATTTTTTTGCAGGGGTTACAAGTTTGTCGGTACAAACAGAATGATGACAAAGCTGATAAAGTGTTAACCCTCTGAGAGCTGCAATTTTTCCCATCGAAACTATAATGTGCAACATTTTACCAATTTTGTGAATTTTTCTGTAAATTTTTTGACAATTTTGAACCAAATGAACATTAAATTTTTTTGACTTCAAATTTGTATCAAAATTTTAGCAAAAATTAGAAAAAAATTGACAGGTGTATATTTTGATATAGGTGACAAAAATTGACTTTGGCACTCAAAGGGTTAATTTCTGCTGCAGGTTTGTCTTGGTGAACAATTTGGTACAATGTTTTGTGAAAACTTTGACAAACCCCGAGATTTTACTGTTGAGTTTATTGAAAACAAATCATAGTTTGCCGCCAAGATCAAAGGATTTGAAGCCACATACATTAAGCGTGGAATGATGTGGAATGATGTTTGCAGAAAACTTGCCCCCACAAAAAAAGCGAAAATAAATTCCATGAGAAAATAAAGTACTCGAGTCCACAGTATTTACTAAGGTTTTATTACGGTGTACTTTCTGTTGATTTGCCAAAAGTTCAACTCAATTTGACTAGATAGTTAAATTTGGCTCACTGTCACTCTGTCAGACTCTTGATAGATCCCAATAGAAATGGTATTAGTCATTCACAAAACACTGTGAGTCCAGTGATTCAATCATCATGTCAGTTAAAAATATTCATGTGACATAACTGAACAAATCATGGATGTGACAGTGTTAACTTCTACTGAAAAGAATTTCTAGTTTTTTCAACCAGTAGGGTCTTCAAGTTGGTTTTGGTATTGTCACAATTGAGTGTACCAAGAAGGGATCATGTAGAGCCAAATTTTACCCTCAATGTTCCAAAGTACAATGCTTATACTTCCGCATATTGTACAGATCTCACAGACGAGGCAATGTTTTGTTCAAACTCTTTGATTTTCAGACAAACAAACAAATAAATGTTTATTTTATCATCATTGGAGGTAAGGACTCTACAATACTGAGTTTACTGAAGGAAACCATATGTATATTTATCAAATTATATGAGAAAATGTTTTATTATTTTGTCCAGTTTGAGGGTCATAGTTTATGTGATATCAAAAATGTTACATGATTTATAGGGAAGATTTGCATTTTAGTAAATTTGCATAAAGGTGATGTTACGTATATAAAAATGGACAAAAATGTCAAACTTTAAAGGGATGCAGTCATCTGGACTCTGCATGTGGAACTTTCTTGTTTACAAACAATGTAGTATTTCATGCATGATATGTAAATGCATCAAGTCAACATAGCTACAATATTTAAATTTTATGATATTCGTTGTTAATAAACATGTTTTAATTTTCATCAGTCGCCAATGTGTCGTGGATATGGTGTTCACATCGGTTGTAGGGGTCCTGGGCAACCTTTGAGCAGCGTTTTGACGACTTTCTCCCTGTGAGTATAACTATAAGTGCTCACTAAAAGTGAAGTGTATGGTGTCTCTTAATTGATCCAACTAAGTGACTAAAGGTTGATGTATCATATGGTTAGAAACTGACATGTATGAATGCTAGGATTTGGGTTGTTTTCACTGCTACATGTTTCCAATAGCACAATTACTAAGTTGGACCTCTTCAATCTGACTTTGATCATGATCGACTCAAAAACCTACACTTGTTTTTGCTATTTGGTTTAATCTGGAAAGCTAAATGTGCTTTGATCAATAAATTTTCAGCCAGTGGTGGTTCGGTGAACTTCTAATTCAGAACGCCATATACACAGCAGAATAACACCAAGCTCACCATAACATTAAGCAAGAAACATATTTTTTCCACTCTGTTCAATGTTGATGAATCCAAGAAATGAATATTCAGCAGGTCCCCAAATTGCAAAGTTCAAAAACCCAGTCAAGGTATCAAAATTTAGGTCTGAATAAATGTACTGAATAAATTATAATTGTTTACTTGAGACAGTCCACTCACCTGATGGATCTCTCATGACACATGGTGTAAGATTTGATTGCTTAGTTTTTGTAGACTTTGTAGTATCTCCTTCTGTTAACTGGACTGCTTTTATTGGCTGATCTTGTTTGGCTGTCACTACCAGAGACTGAAGCTCAGACAGTGCATGTTTCTTTTCAAAATCACCAAGTTCACTTCCTTCAATCACTTCAAGTCCAGTGTTACTACTCTGCTCTCTCATGTTTTCCTCTGAAAGTTTCCTCTGCTCTGTGAGTTGTGTATGTGTGATTGTCTCCGTCCTATCTCCATCTTTCCTCTCTACTTCAGACTGTATTGGTTTACCTGCAGATACATATGAATGAATTCATTCTTACAAGAGATCATGTAGATGTGCTTTAAAGTTTAGCTGCTTGTATGTCATATTAAACAATTTAAAACTATGCTTATATAAACTTGTTCACCCGTGGCAATAATTTCATGCGTAAATTTCTTATTATTGAAGAAAAAAACACCTTTGAAAGAAATCTCTGTTTTCAGAGGTCTTCAAATGTTCAAGTTTTTTTGTTAAAATACACCATAATGGACATGTTGTGCTTCATTTAAGTTTTAGCTAATGTGGCGTGATTGTGAAATATTAATTTTGTTGAATAAGGGTTAACAACATACCTGGTTTAGTCAGATTCTTTCCTTTGACAACACCAAGATCAATCCGTAAACATTCAGAATTTTCTCTGAAAAGCAGGTCACTGTCAATGTCAGTGCAAGGTACATTGGTTAGATCATCATAGTGCTGCTGTTGATCTTTCATCTGTTTTTGTACTGACATGATGTCCACAGCTCCGCCAAAAGTCAAGAGATGGTTCAGATATGAAAGATTACTTTCTGCACTGGCAATTTTATGTTCCAGTAGTTCTATATTGGCATCACTTTGTTTACATTTTGATATGTAGATATCATCAACTTGACCCTGCATTTTGATTTGTTGCTGTTTAATTTCATCAATTAACTTTTGACACAGTGTGTTAATTTGTTGGTCAGCTGTAGACTTGTTTGCATCCAAGTCTTTTCTAAGATCATGCGCTCTGTCCTTTCTTAGTTTTAAATCGCTGACTTTCTGAGCAATTTTCTGGGAGTGTGCTTTCATTTCTGGCATATACTTCTCCATGGCTGATTCCAGTGACAACATCTTATGATCAGATCCAGGTGGGTGATCAACCACTATACACTTTAAACATATTGGCACTTGACAAGTATCACAGTAGAATTCTAATTTAGTACTGCGGTGTGTGAGACAGAATCTAGCTTTAGTCATTCTGAAGTGTTGTGTTGACATCTTTTCATTGTATTCTTCTATTGTAATTGGTTCATGATCTTGACAGACTCTCATTGCTCTATGACTTTTAATGCAGACATCACAATAAAATTGTCCTCCGCAGTCACCACACCAATACTTAGCCTCTTTCTTACATCCATCACAGACTGCCTCATCGACGTCGACCTTTCCAGGATTGACATCACCGATAACCTCCAAAAGGTCATTCAAAAATCGATTGCTGGTGATAGCTGGTACCCCTCCAGAGGGTAAAGGCCATTGATTCTTACATGTTGGACATATCAGCTGACCGTTGTTTGCTTTGACCCATTCTGTGAGACAAAGTTCACAAAATGTGTGCTGACAAGGCAGTATTTTCGGTGACTTGAAACGCTCCATGCAAATGGCACACAGCAATACCTTGTCATCAATGTCAGTCAGCAGTTTTTCACCAAAGTCTGATGATGAAGCCATGTCTCTTTTCAGTCAAAGTTCACTGAAAGTAATAAAACATAAAAATAATTTGTTTCATATTGTATCTATGTTGCAGTTACCATAGTATCTTAAGAGTTTATTTTGCTGAACAATTTTTTCATGCCAAAGCTAAATATTTCTCTATCAACATTAAGCTGCTTGTTTCCTTTAGTACGATCACATAGCAGCTGTGCCTATCAACTGAGCATACCTAGATGATACAAAACTTCAGTAACTTTACCCTACGTACATCATGTGTTTTTAACATTATCCCTTTTAAATCCTGCCAAACCAATTATGTTACTTCACTTACAAGAAATATTAAAAATCTTTTCAATTTTATCTCTGTGTTTGATGTCTCTTTAGCGTGCATTTATGGGTCAGTTTAGTGAGATTTTTTCAATCTATTTCCTGGTACCTAATATGCCTAGCAAAATCAGCATACACACCTACAACAAAGTATCCTATACAGTTTACTACCCATATCTCTGCTTTAAAACACTCATGATGAAAGTTCAGTTAAAGATCTCTTGAAAGTCTTTTCATGTTTAAGCCTTCTTAGCTTGGTCTTTAGGTGTGACTTAGTCATTACACAGGTTAACCCGGTCTCTCCCCATGTAACACCACTGTAACATCTCTTCAGTAGGGCATGTAGCTCTAACAAATGCAAAACACATGTGGCCTTTTCTGTATACATTAATAGTGGAAGATTATTGAGTTATGACTGGAATTCAAGAATGTCGTACAACAGGGTTTATATACGCTGTCTTCCCAAAGGTGACCCTTATAAGAATATGTCTTTCTCTATCTTCAGTGAACCTTTCAAAACTTAAACTTTGGGTACAAAGAACGTAATGTACATATTGTAAAATTTACCTGAACTCGACTTCCAATTTAAGTCACACTTAGGTATGAATAAGACCAAGTTTTGGAATAGCAGAAGTGACCACCCAATCTTCCACAGTGTCAGAAGTCTGCCAGTGACTGACGCGCTTGACTGAATTTACCCGCAGAACCTGGATGACCCTAACTGACCTTTACTTCTGTCATGACAACTTCCCTAGCAACAATAGATAGGATAGCCGGCAACCTCAGCTATTCTAACTTTACTGTATGCTATATCCTCAACCCTTACACCACAATGGTTTGACCCAAACCTATTGTTGTCAATGGTAAGCATGGACCTGCTTACAGAAAATCAGGGGTGAGTAGGTAACATTTAAGGAAATTTGCAATCTTGAAGTTGTCTAAAATAGATATACCAGCTAGTACTTCAGCCCGTCTTTTTAATGAGCAAATAGACAAATGTTTGATATAAAGACTTTCACAAATAACAGAATATCATTGTAAAGCCATTTTCAATCATGATGGTATGGTAAATTTGGCAGCAGACATTCTGAGTTTCAAAATGCAAAATAATATACTCTAATTATTTGAAAACTATTCTATGGCACCAAAGTGGATGTCTAGTGAGAAGGGGTGCATTAATTGCTGTCCAGCACCCATCCACTAAATGTTTCCATGGGTTTGGCACAATGCCAATAATGGCCAAAGTAAGTAAGGCTGCGTTCAAAAAAAATGGTGGGCGGATGGATGAATTCAGGGGGAGATTCAAAAATTCATTGGGTAGTTGAGGCGGGGGGACTCTACAGCATGCTGAAAAACACTATTCAGTTTGTCAACAAAGTCCGTTTGTCTAAATATTGGTGATAATTGTATTAGAGTTCAGACTGAAAGTTTGTCAATGATACAAATGATCGGTATACATAGGCTGTGTTGGTAAGCTGAATACAGGACAATTCAACATGCTGCAGGGAGTAGGACAAGAACGCAGTTGTATAAACTGAACAAAAATATTGACAAAATACAAAGTTCATACAGCTACTGCCCTTCAACTGCCTAAGGGCTGCGTGTCACGGCATACCGGCCTTGACAGTGATCACTCTGACTCCAATGTAGTTATAAGAAGAGTTTGGGTCATGGGACGCTCACTTGACAGTGAAATATACAGGCCAGAGAGCAACACATAGACTAAGGAGACTTAACAGTTACCATGGATTTTTGAATTCTGGCATATGAGAATAATCAAATATTAGAGAAAAAAGTCTACGGGGTCACCATGCTTGGTTTATACAAATGTAGGATGATAAGTCACATTTTTCTCAGTCGAAAATCACTGAAAATCAATATATAAAACCATTCATTTCAAGTTCATGCAGTGAATGTAATTTTCACATCACATCATACAATAACACAAAAGTAAACCTTGAACAGTAAAGACTCTAATTAAAATAAAAAACTGTGTGACTAAATGGAATCATTTATTTTTTTACCAAATTTGCCATTATTACACCCAAAATTTCTGAGACTCAAACATTTATTTTATGGCATATTTTAACCTTCCAGTATTGTCCGATGTAAAACATTTGTAATTAGCATCTAAGTTGTATATGTCTTGTACTTTTGAAAAAAATATATATTTTCATTGGGTCACTGTGCTCAGTCTTCACAATTTGGCAAAATGTGTAGCAAGGAATTCACAATTTTTACACTCTCTCATGATTGTCATGTTGTTCAGTTGATGTAATTGACCTGACCAGAGTTGGATAAACTCAAGTCAGCTTAGACTGATAAATCCAAA
>LD348847.1:38441-51504 GCA_001465055.1 Ptychodera flava | reverse complement strand
GAAAATGGTTTCTAACATAATGTCACACATGCCAATCACCCTACAATACCCAATCAAATCGCTGGTACCGGCCACACCTCAAAAGCCGGGTTATCGTGCAGACTGTAATGAGAAGCCGAAGGGTGAGGTGGATGAACTTGAAGACGTTGAACCCAAGACGGAGAGATCAGTGGCGATTCTATTTTTTAACACATTTTATGGAGGTAATGATAGCCATTGGAATTCTACTGATTTGCTTCTGGTACCGATGACTTTCAAGTATCTGGACTATTACAAGGTGAGTCATATGCAGTCACGTCTTGTTAACCCCTTGAGTGCCAAAGTCAATTTTTTAATGAAAATATACTGCTTAATTTTTAGCTCATATTTGGTTTTATATATAAATACCAAAAAGAGCTTATATGATGAGTCTGAGTGGCGTCTGTGTCTGTATATTTGTGGGTGTGTGGATGTATGTCCGTCACACGCAAAGGCTCCCATAGCGCCAAAGCTACCGTCTCAGTATTTGGTGTACAGGTAGATGTAGGGGTTGAGATGTGAATTTGTTCAAATGAACACGTCAGTGTCAAAAATGTGCAAATGAGGTAAGAAAAAGCGAAATCTTGAAACAGGCTTACTCCACTGATTTGAGTCATTTCCTGTCATTGTTTATGAACTGTTACATATTAACAGACCTGCTCAAACCATAGACAGTAGAGGGGAGGAAGACCGTCAGTAGAGGGGAGGAAGACTGTCTATGGTCAAACTAAGGGGGGGGCTAGCTGCCTTTCTGCTATGCATGTTGCTAAAGTTGACCTCCAGTACCTAAAGTTTCGGATCTTTACTTTTGTCATTCTTGTTTTTCTGGTTTAAATATTTCTTGTTGTTTTTCTGGTTGTACCGTGCAGAAATCATTGTCATAACATCAACGTAGAATTTTCCTGCACTGAACAGATAGAAACAACATTTATTGTTGATCTTTGGTACCCATACTGGTATATACCAATTCTGATCAAATTTGAGCGACACTGTATAATTGCGGTATTTTTTCAGATTTTTGTCAAAATATTGATAACAAACTGTAGCCAATGAAATGTGATGTTCATTTGGTCAAAATTATCAAAAATTACAGAAAAATTCATAAAACTTGGTAAAAGTGTTGCACTACCAGTGCAAGATAGATGTCGAGATTCTTGGTTGAACTTTGTGACAGTTTTAGAAACCAACCGGTTGTATCATAGGGAGCTCTTCCTCCTTGTTTATGTGTGTCTGTGTTTGTTTGTGTGTATGTATTTGTGTTTGTTTATTTGTTATTTTAATAAAATAACAGCAAAAAGCTGTTTTGTTTATATTTGTCAATAAAGAGCAGTTTATTTATTTATTTATTCATTTATTTATTTGTTTATATGTATTTCCAATGGTTAGGGTTAGGGTTAGGCTTAAGTTAGGGCTATGGTTAGGGTTAGGGTTAGACGTAAGTGTCTGTGTTTGTTTGTGTGTTTGTTTACTTGTTACTTGAATAAAATATCAGCGAAAAGCTGTTTGTTTATATTTGTCAATAAAGAACAGTTTATTTATTTATTTATGTATTTATTTGCTTGTATGTATCTCCGATGGTGAGGTTTAGGGTTAGGCTTAAGTTAGGGTTAGGGTTAGGGTTAGGTTAGGGTTAGACGTAAGTCACTCCCTCTATATTACGCGTGTCTGGGTTTGTTTGTGTGTAAGTGTTTGTATTTGTTTATTTGTTATTTCAAATAAAATAACAGCGAAAAGTTTTGTTTATATTTTCCAATAAAGAGCAGTTTATTTATTTATTTATTATTTATTTATTTGTTTGTTTGTTTTTTTCTATGTATTTCATATGGTTAGGGTTAGGGTTAGGCTTATTAATGTTAGGATAAGGATTAGGCTTATGCTTAGGCTTAAGTTTGGGTTAGGGTCGGACATAAGTCACTCCCTCTATATTACCAGACTAGTCTAACCCTAACCCTAACTTACAGAGAACACCACATTAACCAGTCAAGCCATTTAGCAAAATGCCTAGTGAGACAGGGAGTCATTTAGCCAGATTGGAGATCAACTTCACTGGTTGGGTAAAGATATTGCAAACACTAAAATCAGCGGGTAACCTCGATCGGTGTCAACTGTGAATTATTCTTCATTCGATTCAGTTTATTTTCTAAGATACACCATGAGAGAAATGGTTTGTACCACTGTGCGATTTTTTATGCAGCCTGTAGTATCAGTGTCAATTTTATGGCCAGAGTTGGGCTTCCTGCTGACTTTTGTATTACAATCACTGTACCAGACCACTGAAGTTGACCGCCAATTTACTTGTTATCTGGCCAAATGACTCTCTGTTTTACAAGGCATTTTGCTAAATGGCTTGATGGGTTATAATGTGGCATTCTCTGTAAGACTTACTGTGGTTATACGACTTATCCGGACACCAAACTTGCTAATTACCCAGCAACTTCGCTGACGATATTGAGACTTTGATGGTGAATTACCAAAGCACTTCGGTAATTCACCTCAAACTTGATACTTGATCTGGCTGCACGAGTGCTCCATGGGGTACACAATGTGTATACAAAGTCACTGATATACAGTGATAAGTATCATACTAGTGCCATAAACTAATTTGTGACCAGGGGTTGGCATTCCACTGAACAGCATTCCTCAGTAAAACCAACATATGTACATGTGTGCTGTTCATCCGTGTTACATGTAAAACTCAACTACGGAGAGGTTAGGAGAGTATAATGGGTCGTTAGAGTTTGTTAAATTACTTTTCAGAGCAGAAAAACTATTACTAACGTTAAAACAAGCTGACATTGGAATTCCCGTTACAGCATTGTGAGGAAAATCCTCCATTATCCAGTTTATTTAATCCTATGACCCTCCGTCTCCGTCACATAAATAGAATATTCCCACTCCACGCATCCGCCATGGTTTTCCTCCTCTAAAACCTGCAGTTTCATTCATTTGAAGCAATTATCCTTTCATCTGTGGAGTTTTTACCGGTGACTATTACAACTTTGACTGCCAGTTGTTGTTTTCATAAGATGCAGACCATTTGATACAGTACACTGAGTTGCTTTTACGTGCAGGCAATGCAGATGCCACTTCACAGTTCACACTGTGCTGTTGATCGGCAAAGTACAAGACGTCTTTGTTTCACTTTTTTATTTCAAGATATGATTCATGTGAAAATTTTACCAAATGTCACTGATGGGATTGTGTTTTCAATTTCATTTGATGCAGGGATATGAAATACTGTGTCAGTTAATTTAGCTCGGAATCGTTGCTGAGTTTTGCTGCCCTTTGGCAATGGTTGTCTATCAGCATAAATGTGATCGAGGAATGCCCCTTCATGAAGATAGAGAGATTGAAAATCTTTTCTGTATTCTAGCTTCCTTTACAATTTCTTCAGGTGTAAGTCGATTTAGGAAAGTGATTGAAAGTTTGAGTGGTGTTCAATAATTGTGCCTAAATCAGCACAAATTGAGTCAGTCATGATGTCCATTGAAGTTAAAGAAATCTTTTTGGTGCAGTGGGCAGGTTTACTGCAATGCAAGTTGTATTTGTCCTGTGCCATTTTCATCACTTTGTTCAGCAACTCTTTGTATGGGTACACTGTTGAAAACTTTGAGTGCAAACTCATGTCTCAAATTGGTTTATGCTATCACTGTATGCACTGAGATGTCGGCCTCTGTGTTTACACTTTGCCACCCATGGAGTTACTGCAGCCAGATCAAGTATCAAGATTGAGGTGAATTACCAAAGTACTTTGGTAATTACTGATCAAAGTCTCAATATCATCAGCGAAGTTGCTGGGTAATTAGCAAGTTTGGTGTCCGGATAAGTCGTAAAACCACAGTAAGTTAGGGTTACAGAGTTCGCGTTTACGCAAAAATCATGCGTATTTACGCATTGAAATTGACCCTCTACGCATTTTTTCCATTGTTATGCGTTTTCTATACGCAAAGGATAACAGTAAAATGTTTCCGAAAGCACTCCCCGCGACTGAGCTTATGCGATAACCAGACGAGAAGAGTGCCCCCTTGACATCAAATCTGTTGCAACACATTTCTGTCAATCACTCATTTTGTGTGGAAAGTTTCGGATTTTCTTGGCGTGGTCTGAAAAATCGGCATCGTTGTTCGAAGGCACGTTATCATGTCAGCTGTGCCTATGAATTACGTTGCTAATTTTCAAGCGAGCGATAGTTTCTGAAACTTTTGACACAAAGTGAGTGATTGACAGAAATGTTGCAACAAATTAAATGCCAACTGTGCACTCTCATCGCGTCTCACTGTCCCCAAATTTGATCAAAGCACACATGCAGCATGGCGTCGAAGCAGACAACTCTATTTTCTTTCAACTTTGCTCTACGAGTCCGTGAAAAAAAAATGATTCAGAGGGTCATTCGAAAGACACTACCGGGCAACCCAACATGGAGAACACGGAGAAGCAGTGAAGTTGAACCCATGTCGGAATCCACGACATATTGTCCCGATACAACAACAGGGGATCAGTGCCACAGTGAAGCCGTGAGCCGTGATGATGATGCACCGGTTACCAAAACATACCCTGTGCTGTTACGTTTCAGCATGTTTGAAACAATGCCCAGTTGTTCAAGTTGTTCGTTAAACTGTTTTCATTAAAATAATCTTACATCGTACAATCCGAATATGTAGTATAGGTTTATTGAACGGCACATGGTATTTTGTAGTCAGTTTTTTTCCATCAATCGAGTGCGGAAGTGAAATTACGCACTGAAATACAGCCATTACGCAATTTTAGCAGACTGATGCGTATGCCGTACGCGAGGAGAAAAAAGTCACCGCGAACACTGGGTTAGGCTTAGGCTTAGGCTTAAGTTAGGGTTAGGGTTAGGCTTAAGTTAGGGTTATGGTTAGGGTTTAAGTTTGGGTTAGGGTCAGACGTATTAAAGTCACTTCCTCTCATTATCAGACTAGTCTAACCCTAACCCTAGCCCTAACTTAAGGCTCTAGTTAGGGTTAGAGTTAGGGTTTAAGGGTTAGGGCTAGGGTTAAGTTAGGGTTAGGCTTAGGCTTAAGTTTAAGTTAGGTTTAGGATTAGGGTTAGGGTTAGGGTAGGCTTAAGTTGGGGTTTGGGTTAGGGTTAGGGTCAGACGTAAGTCATTCCCTCTATATTAGCAGATTAGTCTAACTCTAACCTTCACACTAACTCCATCGTCTGCAGTGTAAGATTCCACACAGTGTCCTTAAGTATTGTAAATTGGATGTTACAGGGCACCAGGACAAGTAATTTGCTGTTTACCAGGCCCAAGCTTTGTATCTTGTGATGATGTTTGTTTGTTTTTTGTCCTGGGAAACAAATATATCTTCTCCTCCAAAAAATGCCAAATACAAGAATAAACTACACAAACACATCATGTTGTGGAAGGGTTTAATGTTTTTGTTGAGAAACAACTTTTGATAACACTGGGGAATACACAAAAGTCCTGCCTACCAGCCATGTTTTATTCAATGACTAGAGCATAAGATGGGCAGGATTTGGAGAGGGGAGCAAGAAATTCTATTTTTTACAAACAAACCAAAAATGAAAATTATTACGGGTACTTTGATGCAATCAACCTCTTATAAAGAAGTCCAAATTCCAACAAAGAAAGAAATGCCCAAAGAACGAGCAAAGCCAACGGTTCAAGAAGATGACTTGGTGGACCCTCTGAAACTAAAAACTACAAAAAGTAACAGCCACTGAAGTTATAACATTTTGGGAACCACACAGACATAGTTCATTTGAATCATATCAAAACATTGACAATGGCCTTGAATCACATTGATCTACCATAACAATGAAGGAAATGACACAAAACATGATTGCTGTTTTAAGTACCACGTTTTATTGAGGTGAAATGTCAGGTTGTCAGGTGGTGCTGAAATCTTGCTATGTCAGATATTTAAGGCTACACCATGATTTGAAAGACGGGAGAGGCTCCAGTGTATAAGGCTTCTTCCTTCCAGTTTAAGGTAGTATGCACCTTGAAAGTGAGAGATTGTAACTTCTGCCCAAACTTTCCTCAAGGAATCTTTCAACCATTCTCTTTCAAAATCAAGAATAAAAATCAGGGGTCACTATGCTAATTGTGGTACTAGCGAAACAAACTACCCAAGATTTACCAATATTTGAAATTCAAAATGGCCGCCATCCCTTTGTTAAACTCTATGGAGAAAAGTAAAATTTTTGATTTTCAAAAAACTAAGCAAGAAAAAGTTTTTCTTTCTCTAAGAGCTTCAAAATGAACCCCAACAAGTGGTAGATCAGAAAAGAATTGGAAAAATTTCAAATATCTGTCTCCCGGGCGCATGCTACCTTAAAAGATTCAGTCACAGAGAGACTGTCACTGAATTACCCCTTCTATGAAAGACACAGGTTTGAATGCTGTCAAACTCTTCAGTTTTGAAAGACTTGAATGTTGCGATATCATAGTATATCTGCAATTTTGCATATTGGCATTTAGAAAACTAACATGTTTTTTAACTTTTATTGAAGTTGCTGTAATTATCAGCGACTTCAAACTGGGATGAGATCAATGGATCGCCATGGTAAAACATTATTTATGTACCGACTCAAACTTGTTGAAACTTGCACATGAAATATCTTTAATAAGTTCACATTCATGTTCTGAGATTTAAACACTGAATATTTCAGTTTCTTCCTTATTTCTTTCCATTGCACTATTATCCGAGTACTTTTCTTACATTTGTATTAAAATATAGATTTAAAATGTACACTCTATCACATTGCCTATATACATGATGAACGTTCAACATGACGTTAAATGGTAAAATCTGTAATGGCAAGTTTACAACAAATTTGATCAAGCTTTGAATGAGTGTTTTCCCTTGGTAGTTTTGTCTCACTTTGAAGTCACCAACAATTACAGAAGTTTTGACTGGTTCACCCAAACTCCTTGTAAACACATCCACTCTCATAGTTGAAAACTATGGGTTTGGGCCAACCATGATGGTGAATGGGTTAAAACTGCTAAAAACATTCTAACTGTCTATACAGCAAGCATCGATGATTAGTTTGTAACTATTCCAAGTGTGAAACACAGAATAGTATGAACTTGCCATGATGAAAGACACAGGTTTTGATGTCACAGCTACTTGTTGTTGTAACAAACAAGAGGTTGTAGTGTCATAGTAACTTCATGACATGATTACACAAGATTTGATGACATGTAAGCAACTTTCCATGATGAAATACACAAGTTTTGATGATGTCAGAACTATGCATATTTTAAATGACCGAAAGTTATAATATGCTAACATGCTACCATGAAAACAGAGATCAACTGATTTGAAAGACAGAGGTTTTGATGATATCCAAGTCACTACAACCTGAAAAATATTTTGATGTGGAAGATGTGAACTAGAAATCTTGATGAGATAAGATTTAAGTTCCCATTTTTTATGCACCATATGTACTTATAGGTCATACCTGTGTTTGTATCAACATTGAGAATAATAATTTTTCCTGAACAGCTCATTTTGCAAGATTGGCAGAAATAAATTTGTGTTATACCAGCAAAATTCTGCATTTTTGTATAATAATTTCATTATTAGTACCGGCAGGTCAACAACAGAGCATTAAGAGTGACATAGGGGGTAGTCATTTTTAAAACTTTTTTTTACTGGTATTCAAAACACTACTCTGTAATGGACTCATATTCGATACGAAAACATACGAACTTTTTGGGGAGTTGGTTATTTTAAACTGGCCACGTGGAAGAGATCTTGGCCTATCAGAAACTTTTTTAATACGCAAAATCTTCCTTACAAAAAAATAAGATTTTCCTAGGGAGTCCCTCCCCATTGTTAACAAAAATCAGACCCCACGATTATGTTGCTTTGCAAAATTATTCAGCATGGGTCCAGGATTTCTCAGTCTGGCAACATCACTTCAAGAGAGATTCTTTGGTCCTAAGTCTTATTTGCATGTTGTAAATTGCTATAGAAAAGTCTCAAACTACAGACTACAAAGATAGGCTGGGGCTTATTCACACAGATGATGACATAATCTTTCATGTTAGTAAAATTGAAAATTTTTAAAGCATTGACAATACCACAAATGTTACTATGAGATACATTCTTATTTCACATCACTTGTCACGCACAAAAACTGCAAGAAATAATAACAAGATTTTCATGGATATTTAAAGGCTTTCTACTGAGAAAGTGTACTCTCTGATCTTGTGCATGTGCTAGTTAAATTCTAAAATTCACGGAGTTGTCAATAAGTAGGCTATGCAATCCTAATGAAAACCAACTTTCTATTTGATTGGTCCCTTAGTTCAGTCACAAGGTGATGATTTGCTGTAAAACAGAAAATATCAACAGTTTTGACCTGTGACTTATATAAGATTTAAGTTTTATGCCCTGGAATAACGCTACATTTTCAACCCTAAGCATTAACAAGTTGAACCTGCATGTGTCATTGATTGGATTTGGATAATTTACAAGTAAAATGATCTTGTAAACTTTCATGTGTGGAATCCTGAATGCTGCATTTGTATAGAATTAATTAAAATAAAATCTCAGTCCCTCGACCAAACGTGACGAGATATTCCTCTGTGGAGGGATGATGAAAAAATTCTTCTCTACTGAGGAAATTTTGCTCTTGACTTTAGCAATAATTTCAGTCAGCATCAATTAAATGTAATGCACTGGTTTCTTTGGTGACTGTTACTATAGTTACTATAAATATTGCCTTTTTTGGTAAATGCCTTCATGAAAGCTATTGAATAATATAGTCCTTAACAAACTAGTGAGTCTTCTAAAACTAGTATCATAATGCAATTTACATTTAATATAAGGCCTAGAGAGTGGAATATTAAAGAAAGATAAAGAGCAACTTACACTGGACAGATTAAAAACTTTCACAGGGTAATGTTTGTGAAGGACCGTTCTCAAGTCATATGACTGAGTTTTCCAAGTGTTGATGCAGTCATAGAGATAGCAACAATTCCACTTTGGCTCTTAATGCTCTCCCTCCCCGAATAGAGAGCGCCCTCAAGTGACAGGTCTTTCAGTGTACACCTTAGCTTGTTCTTAGCTGTTCTCATTTGCTTGTAAAATCACCTCACTACATCTGACCAACTGAAATAGAAAATCCTGTTCAAACATCTTGCTCTGCAGGAGCCAATCAGGTTTTATTTAAAATACACTTGCCCAGTGTTATCAGTGCCTTGCAGTCAGTGGGGCTGTAAACTGTTTTCTGATTGGTCAGCAGTTCTGGTCCATAAGTGATATTTCAATGCAATCTTCTATGGCAGAGAGTCAAATGTAGTGAAGTGACTATCAGGTATAGAGAACAGCTAAAAACGTGCATCTGATTTTAATTTGATTGACTCTATCCTTTGGTCTTTACAGAAACACAGAGAGGGAATATTTTGACTGAATACCTACAAATTCCACGCATTATGACTTCATAAATAAGATTAAAACATAAACGACAGATATATTGCTAATTTAAAAATAACACAATTCTTCACTTTCAATTTTTTCAAAGAAAGTTAGAATGAGGTTTCAATTGCCAGAGATGGTGATAAATTTTTAAATTCACATATTTTTGACGAGTTGTCCGTTCAAGATGGAGGAAGCTGATCCAGCTCTTCATCGTCATCATGCTCTTCCTGACTAAATAACAGTCGGAGGTCCCTGACAGTCAGTATCGCTGCATCTGATTGGGTAGTGTCCAAGGTAGCCCTGATGAAAAGAGAACCCTTAGCCAATCAGTGTCATTTTTACTTTGAGCATTTAAAATACAGCATTATGACTAGAATAAAGCAGACAAAACTAATTGGCCGAACTTGCATTTTCATATTATTTTTTTGTCTTCTCATAGTTCATGCAGTGGGAAAACTTATATGTGACAAACATGTCTGTATTCTCTACTGCAAAACTTGTCATGTTGTCTTTTGTTCAAAAAAATGCTGTTTTGATGAAAAACATTCAACATTCTTTACAGGAGCAATTTGAAAAGTTATGTTACTTTCTAAACTTGACTACATGTTCTTTCCACGTGCCTTGACACAAACACCTACCTTGAATGTATGGGTTTCAACATGGCATGGATCCGGTCCTCAATGGTGTTTCTGACCAGGAAGCGGTGGACAACGGTTGCCCTGGCAACAACAAAGAAATGTACATACAGTCATGGAGCATAACATGCAAATAATGATAACTTTACATATCACATATCTTGAAACAATTTAACAAAAATCAATGTGACATAGAAGTCTATCAAAGAGCATAAAATGACAACACTCACTGCTGTACATGGAAAGCACTGTTGTGAGAATGAAATTAACAGTTGCTGAGATGGGATGAAAATGACATATACAACCATTTTTCATCAGTGAGAATGACATTGTAAATTATTATATAGAGTTAGCTTCTCTCCAATTTTCATCAATATTTGCTTTATGGTCGGATTTCTTAGTTGAATCAAATTTAAATTCTACCATTCAATTCCATCTTTCTGTATCAAACATACCATCATCACTTACTTTGTCTGTCCAATGCGATGAACTCTCCCCACAGCCTGCAGTTCACTGGCTGGGTTGATGATCGGTTCAACCAACAGTACATGAGTTGCTTCGACGATGTTCAAGCCATGGCTCCCACAGTGCACTGGGAGCAGAAGTGTGGTTACACTGTCATTGTACTTGAAATCCAGTAGGTGAGCCTGTGGAGAGATTTTGTTTACACTGTCATTCTAAAAAGACACTATGTTAATTTTAAGCATGTGGTGTCAGGACCACCCTTCCATAATCAATATTCTAGTGTTGACTTTGTGGAGGGACCATGGTTGAATATGGCATGTAAGCCTAGAATCTCTGCTTTACGCTCAGTTTAGATATAATAGTATCTGATTTTGCATCACAAAAAATTATCAATTTCAAACATCTGAACGTTGACCAATGTTTGATATTACATGTATATGGCCCCAAGAATCATGCTCCTTGATACAGTTTAACAGAGAAAATGTACACAAAAATCAGGTGTAACTGTGAACAACCACATAGTTCATAGGTATTGTCAAAGATGAAAGATGAATCAAACCACAGAAAAGGGTAAATTGTATCACCCATGCATATTTCATTGTTGTAATGTTGTTGGTGAAGTCTTTAATAATATAAACGCTGCATCAGACACACCGAGAAGTGATTTTTATCGATTATGATGTCTGACCTGGAAATGTCGATGACCAGCGTTGGTGATGTATCTGAATTCCGAGTTGTTTTCTTTCAAAGCTTGGGCAATCACATCCAAGACATCTAGCCACTGCAATAAAAGGAATCTTATTAACTGGCCACTCAAATGAACCCTTTCACCACCATAGTTTGGTCCAAACCCATTGTTATCAATGGTGATTGTGGACCTGTCTTCAGAAAATTGGGGGTGTGCAGGTTAAGTTACAAGTAGACTCTGAGGGACAAAAATTGACCATACATGTTTTGGCAACAAAGATACTGTGGAGTTACCTTTTTCATTCCTTTTGACTCACTAAAGGGCTTCTCAAGTACATATCACATTCACACAATTTTCCTCCGCTGAACAGTGCAAATACTCATTTCAAATATTTTGCCATGAAGAGAAACACTTCTGCAGCTGACTTGATTCTCAGACCACAGGCAAGTTGGAATACAATATTTTGACTTCCTATCAGGCATGATTCACCAACATGGTTTGGCCCCGACCTATTGTTATCAATGGTGATTGTGGAACTTTTTACAGGGAACTAGGGGTGAACAGGATAAAAATGTGACTTACTGTTGAGAAAACCAATGATTTTGCTCCAGGTTCATTCTGCTGGATTTTACGCAGAGTTCTTACAACAGCCTCAACTTTTGTCGAGTGACTTCCCTGAAATCAAATATTATGCAGGATGAACATTAACCTTTAGGTACAATGCATGCAATGTATCTGTGCAAATTGAACTTCTATGAAACAAAATGTATGTATCAGGGATATCTGAATTCAACAGTCAAATTACGGTGAGGGGGAAATACCATGCAATGTCCAGTAAGTGTAAATGGTATCAATTCAGAGGACAAGTGCTTTCCTTATCAGTGTCAAGTCTGTTAGTGTGTCTCCTTACAGTCAGTGTTTTTGTGAAAAACTTGTCCTAAAGCCTTCCTGAACAGAGGCAGAGAATCAAGGCGGCAGAGAAAGGTTGAGAGAGAGAGAGAGAGAGAGAGAGAGAGAGAGAGAGAGGGAGATAGAGACCGAGAGACAGACAGACAGATGGACAGATGGAGAGAAACACACTGACAGACAGACACAGACAGATAACGAGAAACAGAGAGAGAGACAGATGGACTGACAGACGAGAGAGAGAGAGAGAGAGAGAGAGAGAGAGAGAGAGACTATCACAATAGTTGAAGTTGATATCTCACCTTGACATTGATGTTTCTATCTTCTTCATCCAAGTGACTGCTTGGATCTGTACTGACATAGGATATCTCTCTGACAGGTGTCCTCTGTCGACATATTGCACATTTTGTGGCTCCTCGCCTGCCACCAACACTGTACTGACGTACCAGTATATCCATACAGTCATTGCAGAAACAATGGCCACAGTGTAACACACTCCACTGTAAAACAGATCACAAATCAGTTTTTGTCATTTTGTTATGAAAGTCTTTGGCTTAACTTTCTCATTAAAATATAGTTTCGAGCAGATGAGAGGAAGAAAGTTTCATTCTTCGTTCGTGCAGAACCACTAGTTGTTAGTCAAAAGTTAAAAACAAACTTGCAAATAGCATGATGGAAACTGGAAAAGAAATTTACACTTGCTGCTGTTTCAAGAGAGTTTGTAAATAAGCAGATAAAAACACAAATAAAATACATAAGCAAATAATAAATAAACAGATAAATAAATAAATGCAGATAAACAGATAAATAAATAAATAAAATTTGGAAAAAAAGACATAGAGGAGATTGTAAAAGCATACACAGCAAGTTTCTCTTTCATTTCAAAAATTGGATAAAAAACTGCAATTTACATTTCACATCCTTTC
>LD348847.1:16623-29429 GCA_001465055.1 Ptychodera flava | reverse complement strand
ATACAGACATACAGACATACAGACATACATACATACAGACATTTTCCTAGCCTATAAGAATAGCTTCCATTGCCATATATACATATGGCTATGGGAGCTAAAAATGGTTAAAGCTTGCCAATTGCACATTCTTCTGCAGAGTTCAAACTTTGAAGTAGTGTTGTGCAGAGTTGTTGAAAGATGTACCATTTTCCATCTTACCTTCCATGCCTTTCTGTATGGGAGTACCAGTCACACACCATCTGTTCACAGCACTCAATCTCAGAGCCATTTCAGCAGCCTGGTGTAAAGAGGCAAAAGTCTGTCAGTGTTTTGTTGATTTGACATTATTTTGGCCTCCTTGTATGGCTATTAAAATATCTGGAACATTTCTGTTCTCTTTGTGTATCTGAGTGCCACAGACTGAAAGATACATCACTTGAGGGCGCTCTAGTGCACTCAAACAACGGACCTTTCAGTCTATGAATGCCACTAAGAGGTTAAGTTAAGCATGGGAGCTGATTGAAGCAAATCATGGGAGGGCCTAGGGGGTACAAGGGGGTCACATAACTGGCACAGAAGACATTTCCCAACACCATATTTATTACTTAAAATCAATATACAGAGAAGTTTTCTCATGTTATTTTGGCATGAAAGATTTTTTCAAGCAGACTCACCATTGATAATGATGAGCCCTGGCCAAACTATGTTGATGAAAGCCTTAAGGTAGAATGCGCCTCAGGGACAGATATTCAAACTTTAACATTTTCAAGATTCGTTTGTGATTTACCACTTGTGGGGGCACATTTTGAAATTCTTGGAGTAAGACACATTTTCACTATCTTAGTTTCTCGAAAATATAAAATTTCACTTTTCCACTTGAGTTAACACAGGGATAGCCGCCATTTTGAATTTCAAAAACTGGTAAAGTTTAGGTCATTTGTTTCTCTCGTACCAAAACCACGCACAGTGACCCCTGATTTTTATTCTTGATTTGGTAAGAGACTGGCTGAAAGTTTTGCAGAGGAAAGTTTCAGCAAAACTCTCTCACTTTCGAGGTACACACTACCTTAAGTGTCAGAGCACCAAACACAACTCCTTTTTCTTTCTTTTTTCACAAAATAACACTGGTGATCATGAGAAAATATTTTAGGAAATATTTGTTTCTGAACCTATAAATTTTCCCAATAAATTTGTAACATTAAAAACCTAGACACTGCAAGCAATTGTATATATCAAAGGAAAGAAATACACACTGAATATTGTTTCAAACAATCTATCAAACAATATGTAAACAAACTATCTAATAAAATAGCAAAAAAATGAACAAGCCTTACATGCAGAAAATATGTGTTTGTGGCTGATTTTACAAAATGTCAATAAAGATTTGAATTTGTATAAAAACAGTTGAGTCTCGGTAGTCTTCTTAATAACTACAGTATACCAAATAAAACCCACAGAGTGAGATAACCAACTCGTTAGGCCAAAGAAATTACATTTTGTGTTGTGTGCAGAGACTTTTGGAGGTTTTCACAACTAAAATATACCAATCTATTTGAATAGGACTTAATAGTGTAGCCTTTTTCTCTGTGATCTTCATTTACAAATTTTGTACAATGTGAAAAACACCTCCATACTTGCAGAATATTATGCTATAGTGTAAATTCTGGAGATGAAAAAGAAGTTTCTGCTTTGATTCTAGCATGAGTACTCCTATTACATTGAAACGATTGAGTAGATATAAAACTTGAGCCTGTAAAATTTTCTGTGTTATTTGACCCCTGATCCCTTACCTTCCTAACATTTGGGTGGATGTAAAACAGACTTTAATTACTTTGGCCTTTAACGGTGAACTAACACTTTAAGAACATTTCTTAGCTATCAGCAGATGTTATGGATGCTCAAGCCAAGAATACTTCGATGACAAATGCAAGAACAATGAACCAAACTTTAAGATGCATTTTGAAATGAGCCACAAACATCACAAAGGCTGTTACATATACGATAGAATGGACAGATCATCTGAAGCATACAGCTGATGCCGGTTACAACAATGACAACCTGGAGCTGATATCACAAATATTTCAGGGTTGAAGCTGATTCTTGATTTTACACACTATATGATAATTTATGTACTGTGTCATTATATATGACAGTATACATCTATCACAGATATTTTATAATTCATACACAGAATGGAGTTCTCTATGGCTACTATAATACTTTATAGAATATTACACTATGTGTGCACCCTTCACCAGAATATTTGTCTATAGTCTAGACTTAATAAGAGAAAACGTAATATTGTTACTTCAGTTAACTGAACCTGTCATGATATTTCTATGGTTTAAACACAATACAGCACTGAATTGATATATCGTCATTACAATTTAAATCATCCAGGTTATGATAAATCTGCAAAGTTGAAGAAAAATAAATCACTAATCATACAAGAATATGCAAGTTCTAGGCTACATACTCAGTGGTTTTGTTGGGGCCAGTGCCCTGGTGAAATTTTCCAGCATTTCCAGTTATGTTACTCCTTTGAATATCAATATGATTCTATAAGGGGACAACAGAAATGCAAGGGGGATCCCTACCACTTACATATGTACCTCAAACTATACAAAAACAATGATACTGACTTAAAGCACAACAAAAGGGATTAATCATATACCCATTCTAACAACCCTGAATTCCCTATGATGTTTTGTAGCAAAGTATCAACCCAGAATAGGTTATTTTACAGTGATCATCAAGATAAGCACAATAAACGTAATCAGTTTTAGAGTGTTCCTAAACTACATTTGCAACTTGAAAAACCACAAACCAAACAAACAAAATAGCTGCCACTCTCAGGCTACGATGAAATGTTGCTGAAAATAATTTGAAGGGCTTCAAATGACAAGGAAATTTCGGGTAGCTGAATAAACGATGAACCTTATATTATCCTATGGTTATTCCATAGACTAGAAGTTCTTGTCTTACTTTGGATGAGCCCGGCAAATTCTACATGTTCACACAGCATGGTCTACCTGTGAACAGATAGCGTACATGTGGCATGAGAGTGACATCACACTTGTGATACCTGTTGATACGGTAAACTCTTGTACGTAAACAAAAGGCTTTCTCTCTCCTCTCCATGCCTGTACGACAATCAAGCACAATCAAAATCAGAAGACCTTTGAAGCAATGGACAATATTGGTTTGATAATGATTATAATAACATGTTACCATAAAAGTTCTTCCCTGTGCATTTTTTTTGAGTCCCATTATCTTTTTTATGGTTTTCATTAAGACATAGGGGAATTATTCTGTGCAGTATTGACTGCTGTTGAAACTGTATAGTATTAAAAAGGCATAGTTTGGGATATGAAGTATCTTATGTCGAAAGTTATGGTACAATTATATTCAGTATTATAGTAACATTAACATCTGATAAGAAAATTTGAAATTAAAAGGAAATTCCGAAATTTGGTCGGATTTTCTGAAATTAGTTTGGAATGTGTTCTCTGTAAAATCTGGCATGGGTACATGATATATCAGTTACTACCAAAGGTTTCTTGTGTCATATCACTATAAAATGTCATTAAATTTGTGCTTCTCAAGATATTCAGCATCTAAAGTGTCTAATGCAGCTCTAATGAGACTCATGCTGATACGAAACAAGGTAAGAATTAAATTGTTTAAATCACATCTAACTATTACAAGCCTTGAAACCTGACACATACTACAGTTACTCTACCCTACCTTTATATACCATTACCACATACAGAAATTCTTGAATGTAAAACAAAAGAATACAGAAATCCAAACAAGATTTAAGTGACCCACAAGTGAAAATTTAATACTACAATCACTTGTACAGCAGGGCATTCTCATCAAACTGAATGCATTCACTTTTAATATTGGCCTAATTACTGAAATTCAAGAAAGAAAAGAAATCAAAAAATCAGATCATCAAAATTTCAGCACAACTTCGCCAATATACAATTCGGTGCACTCACTTTTGATATACAGCCTAAATACAGAAAGTCATTAAACATGCAAATGGCCCATATTCATTCATCACACACTTAGATATAAATCTTTGAGCAATTTTGATAGACGAATTTTAATAAAATTCAACTGCATTTAGCTTTGGTTAATTGCATGCCTACCGTACTTACAGGAGGGTTAAATATGCAAATGACCCACAATCACCTTATATGCTCTTCAAACTTTCAGCATAACAATACACAAATGACAAATGTATCAAGAAATCAATGTATACATTTTTCACAAATTCATTTGATACACAAATGAGCTAATACTAGAACGTCACACTAATCAAATGGTCGGAATAAGTTTGACCGATATACTCTAGAAATACAACCAAATTTAATTTAATTGATTATATGTATATAAGCTGTAATAATTAATGAGCCATGCCAGCAAAACCTTTTTTATCTGTTATTACAAAGGTATAAATTATCTTATGTGTAATTTCAAAGTCATATCATATTTTTCCATTAATTCTTTACATATTCCATGTAAGCTCAAAATGATTAATTGTGCAAATTTGTTTTAATCATTCAGCTACGGTAACAGATCCTACAAACTAATCAGCACCAGATCTATTCATGAATATACCAGATAGAAAATTTCATTGATTTGAAGTTCAATTTGAAACTTTTTAGTCATGAGTGGAACGCAAACACACATAAAAGAATCATGATATAAAATGCAGGAAAATAAAAGAATGCTGCTGGGTTGTTCCGTTTGCGGCTGCACATATGGGATCCATACAATGGATCTATTGTATGCATAACATATCCACACATCTCTTGTGCATATCCAACATCTTAAAATGGTGTCTGTACTGAAACTGACTGCAGCCAAAACAGCTTCATATAAGCAAAAGGGACACAACTAATAAAAGTTTATGTCGCAAAGTCTTGCAGGGTTTGGAAAGCTACAAAATTGAGGAATCATGAATATGTATCAAATGCTGAATTTGCTTCAAATTTGCTCGACATTCATCACCAATTTCTGGGAAAACGCAAGAAAATCATGCAACCGCAGACGGGGCGATCCCCTAACTTTAACTGTGACAGAAAAATATCTGATGAGAGCAATCGCTTGATTAGATTTTTACAGAGATTTCTAGATTTCTAAGAACCACTGACTTCAAAAACAAACTCTTGTACTTTAAACAATTTGTTAGTTAGTTAAAACTATGGCGTTTACCTTGAACTTGTTCAACAAAATTCACACCTCAGAAACTGCACTCCTACAAACTGTTAGATTTTGTGCAAAAATCCAAAAATATATTCCAAGATATTAATCACATTTCATTTTAACTACGGGATATTAACTAGTTCATCTGATACATATGCATTGTTTCATAAACAGTTAAGTAGGTATTTTGGTTTGACTAATTTTACAGTATCTCTCCACACCTTATTTCTCTTATTTTCATCTGTATTACATACTGGATGATCTGTGCTGAATCAAAGCTTTCCTTGGGTTTTAGGTCATATATATACAAAGGCAGGCAAAAACAACAATTGCCATTACCACAGTCCAACAATCCCATAAAAAGATGTTTGAAAACATTCCAGGCGGTATTCACCACATTTGATGACCTTCAACCAATCAATTTCCCATAATATTATCTGAAAATCATTCTTTGAAAAAATTTCTGTTCAAAGCTCTCTGAGGAAAGAAACTGCCCCAAAAAACTGTGGAGAACATTTAGAGACATGGGTTCTTCATCTAAGTCAAAAGAGTCTTACAGGTCCCAATGGGTTTCTTGGAAACACTGAATCAATCTTATTTGCATCCAGGCATAAGTTGAAAATGAAATCCAAATTAGAAGTCACTTGTGATGGAACCAAAGTTTCTCAGAAAACCTCAGTGAAATATTGGGTGCAGATATTGATCAATAACTCAATGGAGAGTCCATGGCAAAGAACAAAATTAATGCCAATCTTACATTCCTTATCGGAAATTTCATTTCTTGGATTGTCACATAAGGAAATTACTTGTCTCTTCCCTTAATCGATGGCATTATGACTATGCTTGTAGATTTTGCTTTTCTAGTTCCATAAAGCATACAAGGTCAAATTTTCAGGACTTCCAAAATACATTAGTCAGTTTTGTTCTTAATTTACCCCAAAGAACACTTATAGAAATTACACATTTCCAAAAACTAGGCAGGCTGCCTGTACAAAGATGAGACAAGTTTCAATTAAATCATGTATACCAGTACAAGGCAGTCAATAATCAAGCCCCCAAGTATTTCTCTGGACACTTTAATTTAATAGTAAACTGTCATTCATACCAGACCAGATCAAGTTTATATTCTATTCATTACCAGCCTTTGGTTATTATGGACAACATTCATTCCTTCCTGATTAAAGGAGCTAAATTGTGGAATGATGCATCATTTCATGTTCATCACTCAAGTCATTGCTCACAGGCTTTCAAAAAGAAGGTTAAAATTTACCTGTACTCAAAACTCAGTCAAAGGCTGATAATTTTCTTCTTGCTCTTTTTTTTTATGTGAATTTTGCTTGTTTACCTGTATTGTTTTGGTCATTTGAAGTTTGGTATTTTCTGCTAGTTTAAGCCAGAGTTACTTGGAATAATCTGTCTTTTGTCTTTTTTAAGGACCACAATGGAAATAAGTTCAACTCAACTTTCTTGTGTAATCCTCAGCAAATTTCAATCTTCTTTTCACTGGGGACTTTACTCTATATACTTTCTTCTTCGTACTGAATAATTTGCTGAATAAACTAAACCAAAAAAAAAACCAAATTATCATTACCACGGCAAATGCATACCGGTACAATACATTTGCTTTCCTGAACAAGTGATGGATTTTATCTATGCAAGCTTCTGCAGCTGATTCAGACGGGTATCTAATCTCGGTTGAGTTGTCATACACCTGTCCACTACACTGATCTTCTTTAGTTTCAGATTCAGAATGAATCACTGTGCTGTCCCTCTCAGTTGTCTCTCCTTGCAAGGTTTCAATTGCTTTATTAGGACTTCTATGTGTAATTGTTTCACTCATGCAGACTTCATCACTCAGACTGGCACACTCAATCTCACTACTGTCATGGGTGCTGCATTTGATGTGAATTCCTTCGATTGATTGGTCTTTTTTGTGCAGTTGCCTTGAATTTCTCTCAATATGCTCACTGTCTGCTTGATCAGACAGTATAGAGTCCTTGTGTCCTTGTTTCAATTCTCCTTCATCCACATCTTTCTGATCCAGGCTTGCCACAGAATTTCTCATTTTTGACGTCTCACTGTGCTGACTTTCATCTCCACTAGCTACAGCCTGCTTTATGTCAGACATGGAAATGACATACTCTCCTACCATATGCCCAGGTATGCTAATTGTGCAGGTACCATCAAGTGGAGAAGATACTGGATTACAAACAAGTTGTCCATTTGGATATTTTAGGCAAGCCTTCCTCCTTCGGTTAGATTCTCCACTGAGCTTCTGATCCTGTTCACCTGTAATTACAATGTCCATTGAGGAACCTGTGGTGACTTCTATGATGGTATCGGATATTTTGGTAGTGTGCATCAAGTTGGCAACCACGAAAAAAACAAACAATAACAATGCAAGAATGGTCAAACCAATGATTAGGATCTTTTTCAAATCAAAGGATGGCTCAACCCCAATGATTGCCCCAAAGGCTCTGGATACATGTATGCCAATGTTATCATTGGGCTTAAACTCACTGGGAATGGTTTCAATATCTCTGGATACATCCATGGAAAGGAGTTCCTGGATAATGTTACCAATTTCATCTTGTTTTGTCAAGAGGCCAATGACATCATCAAACTGCAGTGCTGTTGACACGTAGCCGCAAATACTCATCACTTTCCCATCTATTAACTCTAGCTCACTGATGTGACTTTCCAGCATCTCCACTTGTGCACCGTTCTTACTTGTCAGACACTCAATTAATCTTTCTCTTTCACATGATATCTCTTTTTGTATGTCTTCAGATTGGACCTTAATTTTTTCTGTTTCTATCTTATTCTGTTCATCAATCTTCACACAGGCCTCTCTCACATCTTTTACCTTCTCCTCAATCTCTTTTGCCTTCCCTTGTAGGTCTTCTTTTGCTGTGATCATTTTGACTCTGAACTCCTCCAACACCTCTTCAAGGTTTCGAATTTCATGTTTGCCATGACAGTCTTGTATAATAGCGCAATTAGAGCATATTGGCTCCCTGCAGGTGTCACAGTAGAATTTGACTTGTTCTCTTTTGTGCTCTTTGCAGAATGTGACAAATTTGACTCCTGATGGGTCGTTGAACTTTGCGCTCCTGTATTCTTCTAAAGTAAACACACGGTGATCTTTAGTAGCCGTTGCATTTTTGTGTATCTCAGCACAGTTCACACAGCATTTTTGCTGGCAATCTATGCATATGTTGCTGCTATCCTCCTTTCGACAAAGCTCACATTTTTTCATGCTTATCCTGGAATCAGGAACATTTGCTTCCCGGTACAACAATCTTTCCATCAACGCTGCTAGGTGGAAGTTGCTTCTCAGATGATTCACATCTCCATCAGGGACATCAAATGATTCACTACACAGTGGACATACATGCTCTGCTCGCATCTCCACCATTTCTGTCAGGCATTTATTACAGAATGTGTGGGCACAGGGCAGTATCTTCGGTTCTTCAAAAAAATGAAAGCAGATAGGACAGGAGAAGAAATCCTCTCCTATCGTTTGTAGAATGCTAAAAATTTCAACTCCTTGCTTGAACGACATGATGGCCAATGATATCTGTTACTCCCCTAGGTTATAAAAGGCAAGCAATGATAGTTTTGTATTTTGTTGTGGTTACAAGACCTAGCTCTGGGGTGCAAATTAGCATATTTGGCAGAAATAATTGTTCTTGCTTCGCTTGGTGATTATTTCACCCAAATGCGCTAATTTTCACCCCAGAGTACTTATATCTGCAACTAAATACCTGATTGTACTGATAATAACCTCATTATAATGTTTTAAAGTTGGATATGAGAGGACAAAGTTGTTATTTCTGATGTGAAGTTTGGGGGAGGGATACTAATAGCCATGTTGGTGTTCTGCCATCTATACTCTTTCTGTTGCCATCCATGCTCCATTTGACCTTTGTCAACATGCATATGCACGTCCCAATTGTTATGAAAATAAATCACATCAACTCAATACTCTGCCCTCGACACGGTTCAGGGAAATCGAGAAAAACATCTTTTACAAGTTCCATTTCACATATTTCTTGTACAAACAATGGACTAACTCACAAGTAAGTTCGACAATGACTTCACAAATTGCTTAGGGAAAGTGTATGACCATAAGAAATGGTTGCATTGAGTTCAGATGGCTATGCTTGCCATCTATCTTTACTTATTACTTTGAAGGGAGATAAGTTTTAAAAGGTACACAAGTGGGTTCTGAATTGAATTGATCTGATCTGAGGTAAGTTCACCTCTATTATTAACTGTTTTCAAACGTCAAAATACCAGTAAATTACTACAATAGACACAGCTTATCAACTCAATCAAAATTTTTGTCTGTACTGTTTGAAATATAAAGCCATTCTAAAAATCATGTTTTTGTTCAAGTTAACTATGGGAAATCATTTTTTCATTCTATTATAACACTAACAGATTATCACCTGTACCATATTTCATAAATCATACTGCTATGTATCAATGAATTTTATTACAGCCCTGTGAGAACAACATCTGTACCAAGTTTCATCATTTTTAATTAAGTATTTCCAGACATATCACTCTAATTAAAGTCCATTATATACATAAATTAAAAATTAATTAACATGACACTGCTAAGTGTCAATCTCAACATATATACCAAGTTTCATGAAATTTGAAGAACCATTTCTTGATATATCAGCTTAATTACAAATATTCATTAAATATGCAAATCAGAAAATAATTGACATGATTCTACTACATATCTTTCCATGCCATAACACTACTGTACCAAATTTCATCATACCCTGATGCAGCATTTCTCGAAAAATCACACTATTTATGAATGTTCATCAAATATGCAAATCAGAAACCAAATGACATGATACTGCTTAATGTCTTCGCATAGTATTACATTACTGAAAGATCAACGTCTGTACTAAGTATCATCAAATTTGATGCAGTATTTCTGGACATAACCCACTAATTAGCAAAGTTTATTAAATATGCAAATTAGCAAGTAATTTGAATGAAACTGATAAATGTCCCCACTAAAATTTTAAGCAATGGCAGCTCAACATTTGTACCAAATTTCATGAAATTTGAAGAACCATTTCTTGACATGTCAACCTAATTACGAAAAGTTCATTAAATATGCAAATCAGTAATTAATTAACGAGATACTTCTACATGTCCATGCACACCGTTCAACTATCAAAACAGCAACATCTGTGCCATGTTTCATCAAATTTGATTCAGCATTTCTTGACATATCACACTAATTATGATAATTCATCAAATATGCAAATTAGCAATAGACATGACATTGACATGATACTTAAGCAATAACACCCGCCTCAGGAGGGTATACACGAGATTTTGGTACAATGCGCGACATATAGCACGAGCCGATAGGCGAGTGCTATATGGAGCGATTTGTACCAAAATCGAGTGTATACCCGACTGCGAAGGGGGTTATTGCTATTATATCAACTTCCGTGTATTTGTTGTCTTACTTGTGTATTTTCATCACTGAAAGCGCCAAATGCAGAAAACGGACGTCTGAGAGATCGAACATCGGAAATTCTGTGCCCGAGACCGAGCATTTTTATAAGTTGGGATTCCGTACAGGCACACTTTTTCCTACGATACGCATTACGTCCATATCGACATTGCATTTTATTCGCATGCAACACGAACACTATACTTGTCAAAATACCTGCTGCACTCACACAGAAAATGGGTCAAGAGTTCAAATCAAAAGTAAAAAGTAACTATTTTTTTCGTAAATTTACATAAGAACAATAGTCCTGGCTTTTTTGGCATACTAAAACTAGATTTGTCTCATTCTGTACCGCATACCGTCGCGACGTTCAGTGGTGACACAGTGAAGTTACAGGATCTATATTTGATGGATAATTTGAACATTAATTGTACCAGAAAACAAGCAGTTTTAAAATAATCCAGACTTGCGATGACTGCAACTGTGATGAACAGTTGTGCAGATTCTGAGTGTGTTGCCCGATGCAGGGAGAGCTGGACGCTGACGCTGCTCGTTGCATTTGATGTCAAATATCGTCGCAGTCGCCAGGAGTCATCCCATTGTTATTTTGAACTTCTTGGTCTACATCGTTAGGACATCCCGATCTGTTTTAGCCAAAACTTTGGTAAATAATATCTGACATACCGTTACTGTGAGGAAGTGTCAATTTATTTGTGTATGAACGAATACTATCTTCATTTTAAAGAACCGTACTGGGATATATCACGTCTCGACTCCCGCAATATCAAGCAAAGTGCACGGTGCGGTGTCGCCCTAATATTTGTGTGCATCATACCCCAAATGTGCTGCTTCAGAGATGTCTTTCATCATCGATCCCAACTTATTTACACCAAGAGGTGAGTTACAGACCCACACTTTATCTGTGTATCAAAATTCGGTCTTCGGCCTTTGAAACAAAGTGGACTGTTTCGGTCTTTCTCGAGGGTCTATGGTTTAGATAGGTACGTTCAAATGCACCGACCGGGCAGTTTTCGAAAATGCTGGTTTAGGGGCCCGTTTTAGGACTGTTAGCAGTGCTAAAACAATATTTTAGCATCGGTGGAATGAGCTCTCGTCCAATCAGAATGGCGCATGGTAGCATGATATAATATAATTCTTAATATCTGCATACAGTATTACAGTACTAAGAGAACAACATCTGTACCACGTTTCATAAAATTTAATGTAGTACTTCTGGACATAGCCCAATAAATAGGAAAGTTCATTAAATATGTAAATTGGCAATGAATTTGCATGTCACTGCTAAGTGTCTCAGTACACCATTTTGAGACTGTGTGCCAAAGATCTGTGCCAAGTTTCATCAAATTTGCTGCAGTATTTCAAGACATATCACCTAATAATCACAAAAATTCCCCAAATATGCAAATTAGCAATTAATTGATTCATTACAGACATATCTCATTGTGTGCTA
The DNA here is from genome assembly GCA_001465055.1 of Ptychodera flava. Classification (NCBI taxonomy): domain Eukaryota; kingdom Metazoa; phylum Hemichordata; class Enteropneusta; family Ptychoderidae; genus Ptychodera; species Ptychodera flava. The sequence continues at coordinate 17,265 of LD348847.1, read as the reverse complement.
TGTGTGACAAACATCTTTACAGTTTCATCAAATTAAGTGCAGTCATGCACTCTAGAAACGGCTCTTTTTCTTGCAGTCATTGTCAATGACAGTCCCCGCCTTTTTAACAAAATGGCCTTCACACAGCCATATTGGATTGGATCACAAAACAAATTGATATGCATATGTACGATATAGGGAGTAATCCTTGTACAAAATACACGCATCATGCATCTCTGAGATATCTGCGTGAATGGACGCATGCATGGATGCAAGCAAGCACACACATGACCAAACCTATAAATCCCCCTGGACGGTGTCCGTGGGTACTAAAAAGCATCCCAAGGTTGAGAATACAGTAATCAGATGGGGCACTTGTGTACCGTCTTGTTTGTTTATTGTTTTATTTTGTTACAATTAAAGTGTTACAATTGGCTGTATACCTTTATTTCACAAAGATATGATTACTGCTGTCAGTTAGTTTGTTAGCATCCACAAATTCTGTAAGTCAGCGAAGTTATGAATGGTAAATAGTTGCTGGGAGTCAAGGCGGCCATTAGGAGTGCTGCTGCCTATCTGCTCAGTCTCATCTGTAGTCTATACTGCAAATGAATCATGACAAGACCAGGTTAGCTAGGCTGCTTTCACAAATAACGTTGAAGG
>LD348847.1:0-16606 GCA_001465055.1 Ptychodera flava | reverse complement strand
TCAGGAAACCCCCCCTCCCCCAGTATCCTAAAAATGTTTCAAGTCCCTGATAATTTTCAAGTTATGTTTCCTGGTCTTCCATATGTGTTGCTCTCCGGTCTGACCTTGTGTAAAGTATATTTCACTGTCATGAGAGTCATTTGACCCAAACTCCTCTTCAACTGCATCAGAGTCAGACCTATCTCTGACACTGCTGATATGCAGTAACAGTGACACTGCAGTAGCATGGAAGTAAATATATTACCTTTCATTATTTTGACAATACTTTTTGTTCAGTTTATACAACCATGTTCTTGTTCTATTCCCTACAGCATGTTGAACTGTCCAGTATTCAGATTGCCAACACAGTCTATGTGTACTGTGCATTTGTTTTATTGACAAATAACTTTCAGTCTGGACTCTAATTCAATTATCACCCAAAATATACTACAGGCTTTGTTGACATGCTGAATACTGTGTTTCAGCATGCTGTAGGGAGACAGCAAGAAACTGTATTTGATTTATTGCAAAAGTATTGAAAAATCAACAGTTACAGCTACTGCCCTATTACTAGGCCACTTATGAAAATTCATACGTTCAGTAATAGATTTTTTCAAGATAACTTCATAAAATGTGACATAATGGTTCTAGATTATGTTTACAGTGTAATTATTATCAACAGAACAATTGTATGATTTTAAATGTTATTCATTTTTCATTGAATTACCTGACAAACATAAAGGTAAATGGGAACCAAAAAATAATCAGGTCCCCCCCTATAGGTAGTGCAAAACTTTCAAGCCCCCCTTTACTCCCTCAAAAATTTTTGAATCCCTCTTAATTCCTCCAGCCTCCCCACCACTGTCTTCTTGTGAACATAGCCTTTTGATGCCTTTCATGTACTTGTTTGATATTGTTGACAAGAAAAAATTGTAGAAATGAAATGAATCTGTTAATAAATATTAGTACATTAGGCAGACTAAAACAGTGAGAACATGAAAAATCAATATAGAAACTTGAACAGACTGAAAAACTTCAGAATGCTGTTTCACACAAAAATGAATTTAAAGCAAAATATTGCCAATCGCCTGTAAAGCTATGGTACCCCACAGCCAATCCATGCTTTTGAAGTACAGAGAGATCAATCCGGAAGACTGGTTAGATTTGAAAGGTGCATGGTAGGCTCCAAAAGGAAATTAAACATTTTAGCTCCAGTTGTAATTTTTTTGTTGGGAAAACGCTAATTATTTCTGACCATAAAAGTAGAATATAAATAAGCGAGTACAGGTAGCACCTTTTTCTGCCATCAACTCTCACACTGATCATTTGCATAACAATTAGGTGATATGCTTGTACATGTCGGCAAAGGTAAAATAGAGTATAGTTGGCAGTGAGTACAGATGGCAGAACACGGGCCTGAGGGCCTCGTCACAAACTTGACAAGAAGGTCTGAGGTACGCCCAAAGAATGTTGGGATTGGATTTTAGAAAAGCGCCCCCTGTGGCAATAACTAGATTCAAAAATTGCCAGTTTTTAGACGGATCGCTCTAGTTTTCAGCTTACAAGTGGAAGGTGGGCAGTGCGGTTACCATTGCAATGGTAACGATGGCATAATACGTCCCTTGTTTAACACAATAGGCTGTTATCATGGTAAAAATTGCCAATTTTTGTCCAACATTTTTACACATTACAGAAAATCTATTCCTGCGCTGCTGCAGAGTTTGACGTCGTGTACATAAGTGTATGTACGTGAACTGTTTTCATCAGAGGGAAAGTGGGCATAGTTGTCATATAAACGTATATGAAGTAACAATTAATTATATTTTATCATGAATCAGAATCAATACAAATAACATTGGCAATCTTAACCCCTGGCGCGACACCAAGGGCTGAGCCCTATATAATATTATTCTGTCATTATCATGAATTGGTGATGCAGAGATTTCTGGGTCATGACACATTTAAGTTGTGTTTTGATGGCATTTTGTTTAGAGAAAGCTCTCTCACAGCTGGCTGTGCTAGGGGATACAGCCATAACAAATTCAATGAGTTTTACCATTGCATTTAGAGAAGTTGGTTTTGTTTGTAGCAACATACTGTAAACATCAACTGGTTTTGCAGAGCGCCACACTTTACAATAAACTTTCAGAGCTGGCCTGGGTCACAGTTTTATTTCTCTCATCTTCTGAGACATTTGGATATAGGTTAAGTCTCAAGTAGTTCAGTCAGTTCAGAAATGCCATAAGCAGCCAATTGCTGATGATCTATAGGCCACTTCTGGAAGTTGAAGATCATCTGGAGTGAAAGGAGTTTCTCCTGTAACACACTGAATCTTGATTTCAGGAAAGTAAGTCAAATTTGTTTCCAAGTCCTGAGCATTCCTTCCTTTGCTACTGTGCAGTTTGACCTCAGCAAACATCTTCTTCTGTGTGTCAAATTTGTCTAGGAACTCACAAGTATTCTTCCCTGGATACAGCTTTAAAGCGTTCAGGGCTAGCAATGTCTGTTCCAGGGCATCTGGAATTTCCATAATGAGTAATTTCTCCTCCTGAAATGCCTTGGATAATTGTGCTAGCAAAGGTAGGTAAATCCAGCATGAAGTGGAGAAGTCTGACAAATTTGATGGCAGTGATAGCTTTGTGATATCCTTTAGCTTTGCTTCCAGCATCAGCAGTTGCCTTGGCATCAGTAGCTGTGTTTTCAAGGTGAGTTACTATAGCTTGATAGTTATGCCTAACAGCCTTCACAGCTCTTTCTTTGCTGGACAGCCATCGTACCTGCCTTACTCCACTTAGATGAGACAGGTTTTGCTCTAGCATGTCAGATATTGCCAGCAATTCTCTTCTCCTCTTTGGAGTGTAGTGGTAGAATGAAAATATTCCCTTGAAAGTCACCTCAAAACTGCTGAGGCCACTCAGTGTTACTTTGTTAGCATCCAGTGCTGCAAGCTCCAACTTGTGTGCAATACATGTGCAGAGATATTAGTGTCGGGAAGATGTCCTTCATTCGTTTCACCACTCCATTTTTTTCACCAAAATTGACTGATGCTCCATCGAAATTGGCCATTATCAAACTTGGTTTGACTTCATCATTATCTGGTCGTAACATATCAAGGCTTAAATCAACCTGTGAAAGTCCTGCTTCTATAGCATTCATGACACCTTGAGCATTGGTAGTTTCAAGCGACACAGTGTCAGTTTCTCTGCATACGGGCATACCGTCAACAGAACTGACGTATCTCAGAAATACAACTTCCAGCTCGATAAGTACTACGTCAGTGGAACCATCACCCAATATACTGACAAAATTAATATCCATTATCTCTGATTGTATACCAGTTTTGAAATTTTCGTAGATGCCAAAAACACCTCAGCTCAGGATGTTCTGATAGTTTTCGCAAGATGCAAACCATTTGCTTGCTGAAGTTGACACATAAGCATGAAGTCCGAAACCAGTTTGCCACTCTTAGCTACAGCATAGGCAGTACGGAAAAGTTTTCTCATTCTAACTCTTTGTCCATCATTCAGTTTTGTGATGCTTTCCCTAAAAGAGTCTATGATATATTTGGTCGAAATTTTGATTGATATGACTTATCTGTCATATTTTTCAACCCAATGCCTCAGAAGTTACAGTGAGTGCAAGTAGCATGTTCAACAGTTTTCTCATGTGACTTCAGAGGGTCCATTTTAAAGTTCATGGCCCCTTAATATAACCAGACATGAACTGATAATGTATATTATTTATATTGCACATATATTTATATGCACTAACTTCCAAATATTGTGCAGACGACAATTTTCACAATGCCACAGCCAATCAAACACAGAGTTCTCCAGCCTCTGCCAGGTCTTCTTGTCCAGAGTATAAACTCTGGCTCCGGCCAATCAGATGGCAAGATTCAAGCAAAGCATATTATAATGAATGTTACCTGCAGTACTTGGATCAGTTTCAGATTTCAATATTTTTAATCACATGACTGAAGGTAAGCTGTTATTGTGGCTGAAATTATTAATGCAATGGGAAAAACTACATCATTGGTTTTTGAGCAGTAGATATATTTTTTCAGTATTTTTGTCATCTTCAGCTTTGAAAGATATTTGTCTGCTCATTCTAGCAGGTGGAAAATAAACAATATTATTATCTTTTAAGTGTGACTGCTATAAATTCAAGTTACAATGTTCCCATACGATTATGCTATTCTATTGTGTTCAGTCCTGCCAAAATGATCTGTAGCTTCAGACAAAATACACTTCATAAACGCGTTGATTGTCTCAAGCTGACAGACAGGTAGTCTAAGACTTTCTCTCAATAGTTACTCAACTTACTCTAAAAAAGCAACTTAACTGTATATTTAATTGAGAAAAACTTAAAAAATCTGGCAGAAATACATTCCTGATATGCAAGAGAGGCAATGGCCTTAGCTGTTTTCTCTGATAAAATAGTTACATAGTTGCTGAAGTTTGGACTAATTATATTTTTACTTTGATCACGGTCATGATTTGACCTTGAAATCTAGGCCTTGTGATTACTTCCCTGAGCATTATTATTGATACAAAAATTTTGCAACTTCAGACTGCTACTCTTCATCAAACATATCAATTAAAGAGTATTGGGCTCAACAGACAAGTTTTCCTATGATATTGTCTTTGTAAATAGGAAACCATCTACCTACGGTATATCAGAGATGATTTCTTTATGACAGGCTATTAAACTAAATGACATTGGCCTTCATTTTCACAAATATTATTAACCTATTTCAGAAATGCTTGATTATTAAAGCCCACTGTACTGAAGTACCATTTTCACTAACTGTATTCCCTAAAAGCTTGTAAAAATTCAAAGAAAAAAAAGGTTTTTGAGTGTAAGGCTGAAATGTAATTTACTGTATTAAAGAGAAAATATAATGAAAATGGCATTATGAAATTTCCAATTTGACTCATCCATTTCAGCCCATGAGAGCTAAGTCCATGAATATCCAGTCCAGGTTTTAGGCACCATTCACTGAGACTTCAAAACACCAGTATTTAAGTGGGATTGATTTCGTCTATACAATTTTTATGGGGATGCAGTTTGTTTTTGTAACTGAAGATACACTTGACCAGCTTGTACCTGATAAAATTTAAGTGACATCATATACCGGTACACTAAAGGTTGTATTAAAACATTGGACTTTTCATAACATCATTAATATAGACAGTTTGCATCTGGCTAACTGCTTATACCATAACATCTTCTCAGTATGCCCCATTACATATTGGACCTCAAAATAGCCTTGAACCTTCTTAAAAGAAAGAGTCAAGTCTTTTAAGTTACATAAAGCTATTATTATACATCTACCATCAAAACGAGATTTTGCTTGTGCTAAAAAGTTGTACAAAACACCTGTTCTGTAACATTATCATTTCCTGAAGTCCTCTATGGGCTGCATCTGTGGGTTCACTGTTGAACTGTTTCTAGGGACCCATTAGATGAGTTCCAGAATGTCTCATACCTGTGTACCGGTACATGTAGTGCACAAGCTATCCAGATGCATGTCCATGACAGTATTGCACACTTGCACCATAAATTGGAAGAAAGATCGTTGACACTGCACGAAAATGGTCGGTACTCTGACAATTTTTCACCCCAGTCAGGAATGTAGGATGTATAATAATAAGGTTATCATGAAAATATTGCTGAGGATGTACTTGGACATTGTTGCTGCACATCACCCTCTGCTTCATGTCGAGTGATATGCTGCACCAATGTTCTTGTGCAACCCCTATGGCATTTTCATGGTAATGTCATTGTCTTGCTTTCCAAATAGTGTTGCACCAGAATATACAAATCACGTCAATGCCACTGTCGTTCCCATATAGTTTACAGTACAAGCTTAAAATGAGTATCATTAGACACTTTTAGATATCCCTACAAAATAATCCATCCTCCCCAATACAGCTGAAGAAACTGACCATTCCCTAGAGAACTGTTCTGAAAGATATTACTGATAAACATACCAGTATTTAACATCAGCTAAAAATGTATGACTGTATTCAGTCTCACTGAAAATTTGACAAATCTACATCTAAATCTGACTCTAGCTTCACTGATTCATTTCTACTTTGTCGTGGACTATTCTGATAGGACATTTGTGAACAATAGAGTAAAACTTTGTTTTATGGCTAAAGTTCAAAGGGTGCTTAAAAAATATGGTAATAAAAAAATATTCTATGAAGTTTTTACCTTAGTGGTAGCACATTCCACCATCTGGGCTTCATCCAGACACACCCTCCACCATTGCACTGCTGTGATTGGACTGGGCACTGCCATGTAACGTTTAGCATGGCGGAAACGCCGACCCTCATCGCCTGTAGAGGTAAAAAAACTATCATTTAATTACCAGCTTGTCCAAATCTTTAGAATTACACAAAAGATCGAGCGGCTGTGAATATGCACAGAATATTGACAGTGAGTCATAAGTTCATAAAAGTATTTCACATGTTATCAGGTACAGTGGTCATAAAAATGAAATACTAAGTGCTTCACTGGGTTTTATATCAGCAAGTCAAAATGATAAATTACACATCACCTTGACTGGTAGTCACATTATTTACTCCTTGACTTTTTCCGCACCCTGTAAAATTTTCTGCTTATTATACACACTGGGTAAGGACATGCTAATAATGTTATCAGGGCTGGCATTGTTAGGAGGAGAAACAATTGCAAAATTTGAACTTCTTTGAGAAAATTACATTAAAGAAAGGATTTCTATTCAGTTGACTGACAAATGAAAGATTTTGCAAAAGTATGGCTGCAAATTTTGCACGTCTTGTCTTGTTTTCATCTGGATGTGTGACTTAAACCATGATTAACTTGACATTTGTGAAATGATACATGACAGAAACAACACAGCAGTCCCTGGTTTGAATGATTTAGAAATATGGCATAACTGCAAAAATAACCAATACCAGGTATTTCACATGTTTGTTTATGCTATACACAAGCCTGGTGCTTCTTATCATGCTGATAATGTTGGTAGTAGACACAGACCATTCATAAATGCTGTATATGTTCAAATTCATTGCATTATAACTTTGATATTTGCCATAATTAAGGAATGTTATTAAATACGCAAAACGGTAATCATTACATGTCACACTTATCAAACTTCAAGAATAAGTAAATCTAAGAAGACTATATGTCATGCTCATCAAACATTCTGCTATTAAGCAAAAAATAAGTATAACACATGTGCCCTAGAAATCTGATCAAATTCAATGCATTCAGTGTTGATTTATGGCCTGTTGAAAGAAAGTCATAAAATATGCAAATTAGCTAATTATGATCTGTCACATTAATCGATTTCCAGCATGCCTTATTCTAAGTACAACTTATATGTACCTTACAAGTCCAGGCAAATTCTGTAAATTTTGTTCTGATATATGGCCTAATTACAGAATTTCAGTAATATACAAATAAGCTAGTCATCAGTTAGTCATGGTCACCAATGGTTCAGCATAAGTAAAACTTTAAGTATGCCAAACATACCATAGAATTCTGATCAAAGTTTGTTCATTAAGCTTTGATATGCGCATTACCAATATATGTAAATGACCTAATTATGAATGATCCTCCTAAAACTTTGAGAATGCAGAAGTCTGAGTACAACCAATGTACACTAGAAGTTTACTGCGAACGTCAAAATGAACCGGAGACCAAGTTTGATAAGCCCCTGTCAATTTCCCTCGCAATCTTCCAATATCCCTAGAAAAACACCCAAGTACTTTGGTCACGTCAGTAAACATTCACTGCGCCTGCTGTGCTATCTCCATTTGATTTCCCTATGCAAGCTTCTGCATGGATAAAACCATTTTGCGCCAGTTTACAGCTATGGATGTTTGATATCAGTGTATTCAACGAAGCTCACAGCACACTTGTTATATATTACAAAACAATGGGACGCTGGAGTTCACGATACAGTATCGTTAGGAAAATGACATGTTTTCCAAGTACTTTCTTGATCCTTTGACCCTGCCCAACCCCCGTCACCTAAATACCTTCATTACACAGTTACGTCCGCCATTGTTTATTTTCATTCACGGACCACGATGTTAGTTTTCATCCTCTGAACATGAAGTTTCTTAGTTTGAAGCAATTTTCCTTTCATCTGTGAAGTTTTTACTGGTGACTATTACAATTTTCACTGCTATGTTGTTGTTTTCACCAGATGCAGACTGCTTTTCCGTGTAGTCAATCATAGACAGTTTCTCTAGGCTCTACAGTCCATGAGTCAATAAATGCTAGTTCACACGTGCACTATGCACATGACATCCTCCTGTCAAGTTTTGGGATTTTTTTGATGCTGAAATTTCACCAAAATGCCATTTCTGTATCCAGAGATTGTGTAATCAGTTTGATTTAAAGCATCGATATAAAACACTGTGTCAGTTAATCTCGGAAATTTCGGCTGAGTTTTGCTTTATTAGTCCCCATGGAAACCGTCCGGGGGGACTTATAGGTTTGGTCATGTCCGTGCGTGCGTGCGTGCGTGCGTGCGTGCGTGCGTCCGTCCGTCCATCCGTCCGTTCACGCAGATATCTCAGAGATGCCTGGAGCGATTTCATTCAAACTTGGTACAAGGATTACTTCATATGTCATACAGATGCACGTCAATTTGTTTTGTGATACGATCCAATATGGCCGACAGGCGGCCATATTATTACGATTTTCTCATGTACAGAGCCATAACTCAGGCATGTTCCAACCGATTTTATTCAAAGTTGGTACAAGGACATTGACCATCGTCATAGATATGCACGTCAATTTGTTTTGTGATACGATCCAATATGGCCGCCAGGCGGCCATTTTATTACGATTTTTTCATGTACAGAGCCATTTCTCAGGCATATCCGCATGTTTCAACCGATTTTATTCAAAGTTGGTACAAGAACATCGACCAATGTCATAGCTATGCACATCAATTTGTTTTGTGATGCGATCTTATATGGCCACTGTGCGATCATTTTGTTACGATTTTTTCATGTCCTGAACCATAACTCAGACATGTATCAAGCGAATTCATTCAAAAGTATTTTTATCACAGACCTAATGAAGAGGACTCTATCCTCTCTGAGGACCTGTAATCAAAATACCCATTAACAAGTGGGGACTGTGTCATCAACAATGACTTGTTTTATCTATGGTTGTCGATCAGTGTGTGCACTGCATAGAGAGACCCTGATGTAATCAAGGTATGCCAGTTCATAAAATCGTGAGAATAGTTTTTTCTCTGTTGACGTCGATTTGTCTTACAATGGATTTTTAGGCAAGAAAAAGCATCATAGAAAAATGGTTGACAGGCGTTTCCCAAACCAGTATCGCCGCAGAAATGTATCGCATGCTCAGCACTGTAAACGATGTCATAATGCAATACCAGCCTGAGAGAACCGGGCATTTCTACTAGTAGAAGTTCACCGGCCGGCTGAGGGTCAAATCAGGGCCTCGCTCAGTAAAATGACATTGTCTTTCACTAGATATACTAAGTGGCTGTACCTCAGTCATTCTGTGTGAATCTTTTTAATTTTTCTGTGGAACTCAACTTGAACTTGAAACACTGCCATTGCCTATCCATGTGCTCTCACTCTGACATTTGTTTACTTTGCAAGCTCATGGAATTTACTATTCATGTTTGGGTAAAGTACGTCATGTGACATGACTGCATACGGGAAATACTTCACAATAACAGGATCGACGTACGTAACAATGCAAAACAAGTTCGGTGAAAAAAAGAGTTTGAAATTATTATTACACTTACAGGTCTTAAAATCGCATGCTTTATTTCATTTCTTGTCAACCACTTTGGGCTTTTAAATGGTTTCTTCCGGAAAGGGAGCCAGAAATAGAAGGGAGATGCTCCTCAGTAGAAAGCGCCCTCAAGTGGCAGATCCTAAAGTCTATCCTTGATGATGCTATGTATTGAAGTGCATGATATTCTGCTTGATATTGTAAAGCTATGACTTGAACTACACACACAGTGTGGCAATATTGCACATTGTTAAGGCCTCCAGCCCATGGTCTACATAAAATGTCATGTGGTCATAGCGGGTAAACATCGATGCAATCAAGGTTTCCGAATATCAATATATTTTGACGCAACTTACTGTTACTGTGTGGAAGATCCACATAGTTGATTTCATTTCGTAACGTTTCATAGGTGGTGATGACAATGTCGTAACCAGCAAGAACGTAGGGCTGCATAAAGCTGTGTTTCTTAACACCCTGATATACCTGCCAAACAGACAACAACATTGATAGTTTATTTATAGTTGCCAGGGATAAGGTTGAAGATGAAACAAACTACAGTAGAATGTCCGCCTGCAAAACATGAAGATTAAATTGGCTAAGGTAAAATAGGCACTGGGTACAGACTTCTGGACTCTCTTACTTTTACAATTCTTTTCTGATCTACCACTTTTGAGGGCTCATTTTAAAGCTGTTTGCGTAAAAAAAAATTTCAGTCTTAGTTTTTCGCAAATTGAAAAATCGAAAATTTTACTTTTTCCCCATAGTGTTAACACAGATATGGCAGCATTTGTGAACTTCAAATATTGGTAAATCAAATTTTTTCTCTAGTACAAAAATTTGCATGGTGACACAAAGTTGAAAGAGAAATTTTGACCAAAAATCTTTCACTTTTGAGGCACATACTACCTAAGTTTCACTCTTGATTGGGCCAGTCAACTAACAGCATCAGTGTTTGACTCATTTACATAGATAAAACTCATTCTACATAGGGCAAGTGGAAGCTGTTTTTCAAATGACGTAACTCTGTCAGAGACTTTTTCTTTTTCATTTGTATCAAATCACAGCATCCAATCTGAAGGCAATGAGTGCATATCAGGAGATAATAATGGAATACAATTCTAAAAAGGCCCACAAAGGTATTATCAACTGTTGAACACAATCACTGCATTGTTTGTACTTAATACTCATATGTCACACTACTTAATACTGGAATATTGAGAGTAGCAGCTTTGATATACTTTGTATTAAAGTCATATTGCAAATATACAAGGGTACCTACTAGGACTTTGAGAGCTGTATATTCGAGCTATTTTCTATGTCACACTACAAATATACTTACCAGGACCTCAAAAATGGCAGTTTTGATATATTTCCTTAGTCACATGACATATATACTTACTAGTACTTTGAGAGTAGCAGTTTTGATGTGTCTGTTAATTTCATCAACCCACTGATGACATATGGATGTAGGTGATATGATCAGTGTTGCACACGATGGTAGGGGAGGCTGAAAATGTAATGTGGGTATTATAAAGTGTTATACTCAATTGCAGGAAAGAATGACCGAAGTGACTGCTCTAAATATTGTCAGCCTTGCGTAATTGGTTTGAGAATTTCTTCCAAAATTTGCCAAAGTAGTGGCACTGATTTGTATATCAAACCATAATAAAAATCTTTTAAACTGCATGATTTCTGCATCGTTGACTACTTGCAAACAGGAGTTTGGAGAAGCAAAATAACAAAATTTTACAAATGTAATAAAATCTGTTTTGTTGGATTTGGATATCAAACTGTAAGCGTTACAACATTTACATGTAATAGATGAATAAAATACCATGACCAGCACAATGAGAAAATGCACTTACCATTGCTACTTGACAATGTGGACAAAAATATTTGATACTCTCATCAGCAAAGTCATAGTTGACACACTGGGCATGCTGCCAGAGACCACACTTGCTGCACTTGACTCTCAACTTCGTGTCTTTCTCCTTGTCAACATCTTGAATACCACAGATACACTGGAACTGAACTTTGGCCTTGGAAGCCAGCCTCGACCAATAGGACGTCTTCTTTTTGACAGGCTGCTCAGGCAACTTCTCTGGTTTGTCATCAGTCCTGGAGGGAGCTGTATCAGGATTGGTCATCACTGTGTCTGCTGCCCTCTGCTTGACCTCACTGATGTTTTGAGGTGTCTGGCAGACAACTTCCATACTACTGTTATCATCACGGCTGCCTTCAACTAAGACTTCATTTTCCTGGCTGCCATCCTCGACATCATCAGACTTCTGATTATTATCTACCATACAGTGAGGTTTCTGGCTTTCAACTTCCATGCACCCAGATTGCTCTTTCTCTCCCATTGCACACTGAGATACCTGGTCCTCTTCATCTCCAGCCAGGTTTTTGTGGACTGTTCTGTCAGTAGCGTTCTTATTGTCACAGTCGCCATGACCAATATTTCCACTGTCTACCCCCATGCATTGGTCTTGTTTTGTCCCATCACTGGTGTCATAGTTACTGTTGTCATGGCAACCAGTACTTTCCACCTGACTCATCTCATCACCTGCACTAGATTTCTGTCTTTCTCCATCCCCAGTAGAAGATGAATGCATGTTTTCTTTGCGAACACAGTGATTGTGATGCGGGTCCTCACTGTCAGTGCCAGCACTGCTGCCATCACTGTTGGCTGTACTCCTAGGACAACAATTGCTGTCTTGGTTGTCATTCTCTTGGCTTGTCATTCCCTGGTTATCTTTTCCTTGTTGACCATTTAACACCTGTTTCTCTTTGTTGCCAACTATTGTATCTTTCTGACTTTCACAACTGACATCTTTTGGCTTCAGACTTTTGACTATATCAGTATTAGCCTTACAATCTACGTTTTCTAAATTCTCCCTGAATTTCCCATTTTCTGAACCGTTGCTCTGTCTCTCATTAGTAATGCTATTTTGGTTCACCTGTTGTGCATCTACAGTTATTGCACTTGAATGTTCAGTAGAACAAGAGATCTGACTGTTGTTGACTGAATCTTTTCCTAGTACACTTTGGTTGTTGACCATGGCATCATCAATATCACCTCTGACCCCTGTATCTGTCCTGTCAATTTCTCTGCTGCTATCTGCATTAGTATGGGTATCTGCTTGGCTATCATTTTTGAAGGGAGAGTAGCCAGACCCAGCTTCCTGATCCGCTGATGGTGTTTCAATCTTTGAGTTTCTCTTGCTTGAGGGATCTGTATCTACGATGGTGGATGTCTCACTCATGGAGTTCTCCTTATCTTGTAATGCAGTGTTACTGTGGTCAGCTTTCTCTTGTGTCTTTTCATCATCCTTGGATTTTGAGCTTCTAGCTTCATGATCATCTTTGCAGTCATCAGCAGATGAGCCATCTCCTGCCTATCATGTGGGATAGAAGGACTCATTTTCATGATATGGGATTGATTTTTGTGACATGAACAGAGAAGTGTCAAAAAAATTAAATTTCTCACATATGGTTTTGAGTTTAGTTCATGCACAGATGGTAGAAAGATAGTCCAATTTGAAATCGCATATTGTGGGACTGTTTTTCATTGCTTAAAATCTCAAAATTTATCATAATTTGTATATTGGCACAAATTGATATTTCCCAGTTTGACCCATCTCACTTATGTCCTCTCAGAAAGATTCCCAGCACAAGGACAGCAGTGCCAAGCTTGGGTACAGACAAACACTGATCAGTCCTTATTTGGCTTAGATTCTCTAACAGCCCCTCGCTGGCTATTCATGGCCCTCTTCTACCCCTATTTTGAACTTATGTAGCCCATCTCAGTGAGCTAGTGTAGCCTCGTTTGGCTTGGGAGTGGCCCTGGCCCTTACCCTGCCAAACCGTTGAGGGCGCACTAGGCTAGGTAACAGATTGGAAGCTGTCTTGCAAACAAGGGGATGTGTGTGAGAGTGTCTATCTCCAACTCTAGTAACCATGAAATGCTTATAATACTGGACTTACCTGTTTATTGGTCTCCATGTTACCATGGTAGCATACAGGAGGAAGGTCGGTTCTTGGATGAAGTAACATGCATGCCAGCACTTCCACAGTTTTACCAAGTCCCATTTCATCCGCCAGAATGCCACCTGGGTGCTGAGGCAGCCTTGTTGGCTTTTCCAACACAATTCTGGAAGAAAAAATGAGTGGAATTTAAGAGCACTGTGGCAAACATACCACTCTGTCGAGAATACCCTTCACATTCAAATCAGCTCTTTCAAAATTTTTATGCAAATTTTGGTCATACTTTCAAACTAAATTACCAAACCTTTTTATGAAAAACAATCCAAAAAAAAATATAGAAATAAAGCATTAGGAGTGTATATACATGTTGAAAGGCAGTTTTCAGCGCTACCATTTTTTGACAATATCAATCAATTAACAGTGTGATACATAGCAATTCAGACATACTCATTCACACACAAACAAATACAGACAGACTGACATATATATTATACTGATAAACAACAAAAGGATACAAGCACTACTGTATACATGTGCATTACATGTGCTGATGACTAGAAAGCTGCTAGTCACTAAGGATATTTATATCATACTAGTATATTGATAGCACAAAAATATAGCAATCAGATTGGTCAAGATAACTACGCTATATTTGTAGTATAGCATGGCTGGGACATTTGTGAGCTCTCAGCTGGAGAAAATTTCAATGTATTTTGATGTTTCACGCCAGAATTTCAATATAGTTATGATTTAATAGCAATAAATCACCTCAGCAATGGGTAAACCACTGAGTTTTGAAATTCTCTGAATTTTTGCAGGAGTGATAGCGAGTGCATATATGCAGTGAACCGGTAAAAATCTTGAGGTACACTCATCGCTGGGGTGGTTTATTGATTAAATAACACACTTACTCCCCACTGTAAATGTTGAAGTATAATATCTTGTCATCTCTGGTTTGAATTTCTCTCCACAGAGGGTGGATTTCTTGCCCTGTAATCAGCAGAGTACACAATTATTAGTGGTAAGTTAACCCTTTCACCCCCAGTTCACTGTATACAGGTCCAACTTTACCATAGAAAACAATGGATTTGGGACAAACCATGGTGGTGAAAGGGTTAAAACCTTCCAATACAAGGAGAAAGAGAATCTACTCCTTGTAATACATATGGAATACATCATATCGCCAGTATCTGAGTCCTAACTTCAGTAAGAAAGGCAACTTACAATTGGATCGTATTTCACCTTTCAGATACCAAATTTTTTCCTACAATCAAATGTTCAAATTATGTAGGACTCAACAAAAACACACGTCATATCTCCTTTTGAAAGAAAACCTTGCTATTACATCAGTAACACGTTTGTCTCAGTTCAACTTTGAACTATATCTTCTTTTTGCACTGTTACTATTACTCCATCTCTTACCTGATTCACCTGCTGTATCATCTTTCCCATGATGCTCTCTTTCCAGCATCCACAACACACCATGACTCTGGTACGGTCTCAATTTCGGCAACAAGCTAGGGTGTTGAGGATCTACACCTTGTAGTCTGGTCTCATTTCCATGATGATCACGAACATTATCAAACAACACATTAATATCTTGCAGAGGCCCTTTTCTACCATCTTCCAAAGCTGCAATAACACAGAGCAACAGTTGAATGGAATGAAATTTAGTTCATGAACTAAACTAATTTCAGCGGCAAGTGGTATCCATTGCTGTTAGACATTTACTCTGAGCAAATGAAAGGCAGCTGTGGCCTGATTAGTTTTTAGCATGTTGAACATTCTATTTCCGGTCACATGATTCACACTAACTTTACCCAAGGTCACAAAGTTCATCCCAAGGTCACCGTCACTCGGCTCATTTATGATCATACCCAGTGTTTTCTCAGGACTCTGGCGATAGCATGAACGCCCATAAGTAATCCATATCCTTCTTCAAATAATCACAAACACGACAACATGTTGCCCTTCTACACACAGTTTGAATTTATGATATACACAGAGTATTATCTGGTGCTTGGGTTGGAAAAAGGTACTTACCATAAACAGGCACTCGGTAGAACCATTCCATAAGCCCTTGTAAGTGATGATATTGTAGTTTCCCTGAGTTACCCGGCTGGCACTGAAATTTCAATTTGCTGAGAAATGACTTCAGAATATAGATATCAAATATAACCTCTGACTCTGCTTGATCATAGTGACTTTTCACAACCCTGAGCAATCTCCCTGACGCATATCGATGCAAATACTCTATATCATCAAGATATCTCGACTTTGGAATTTCCACTTGCATTCTAAAGCAGCTGTAAATATCATTGGATACGGCATTATTCAAATTCTCATTGTTGTTGCTATGGCAATCATATATTAAATAATGTAGATTTTTGTCATTGTTTATGAAGAGTGAAAATTTGTCATCATCCGGTAAATGTTTTGGTGCTGTCCACTTCTTTTCTGGTTCTTCTTCAGACAAAAACGGGCCAAGTTTGACGTGAAACTCCCCTAGTTTGCCAGTCCACTCTCCTTGTTTCACTTTCAGAGTATTGTGGACATTAATGCTGTAGTCTGCAGCATCCCATATTTTGTTGTATTCTAATTGGCTGATGGCATTCTCCAGATTAAGTATGGGACCTTTTGATTGGCTATTTTCTGCTGTGTGGATTGAGTTTTCCACTGTTTCAACCAATGATGTATCCACTACCATAGGCCGGGGGCCAATTTCTTCTTGACTTGTACTCTGTTGTGAAATTTCTCCATTTTGTGTATCATTGTTATTCACATTAAAATCATCATACATATTCCAAGACAGACACTGTCTCTTGTCTTCATCCACTTTTTGTGGAACTCCTTTTCG